>JAVIWB010000078.1:0-134500 GCA_031893035.1 Dermolepida albohirtum | reverse complement strand
CCTGACGGACTTCCCCCTACTGGTCTTGCGTATATTTTTGTGTTGGAAGGTGGTGGCCTCATTTACGTATTCTTAATCGAGTAGAATTCCACAAAAAAAATTCTACCGAGGTCGAGCAAAATCAGTGCACGACATCGTTACAGGTGACGAAAGTTGGATTTATTGTTACGAGCCGGAAAACAAGCGACAATCGACTCAATGAATCTTCAAAAACGAGGAGAAACTCACGAAAGTGAGACGCAGACGAAGCTCTGCCAAGAAAATAGTGGCGTCTTTTTTCGGACGCACCGGACATCTTGCTACCATTCCGCTAGAGCAGGTATGGGCAACCTTTGACATGTTGTGGGTCAAACTTTAATGTGCAAATACGTTCGCGGGCCGCGTTTAAAAGTAGTGCATTTTAAAGTAGTGTTTTAGTGTTCATAATTTTTAGCGATAGATATCAGACATGAAATAATACGACAATGTCTTGGGTGTCGGATCAAATCTTACAGCGGGCCGGTCGTTGCCCGCATATGCGCTAGAGGGTTGTCGCCCAGTCAATGCTGAATGATAAACAATTCGTTTGCCAATTGTGTTCCAAAAAGTGCGCTAGAAACGACCAAGAGTACAAATCATTCTGCATCAAGACAAATGCACCATCATACAATGCATCTTCAACGTTAGTTTTTAGTCGCTTCACGAACGGAATTGATGTCTCATCCGCTATATAATCCCGACCGGGCACCTTGTGATTTCATTTTATTTCCGTACATGAAAGACAAAATGCGTGGATTGAAATTTAGTACTCCGGAAGCGACACTACAAATGTAAGCCTACGAAAATTTCGTATCTAAGGTGACGAGAATAATGTTTTGGTTCCACCAAATGCAGAAATGCATAGATCATGAAACCGAATATTTTGAAAAACAATAAAAAAGAATTGGTTATAATAATCATCAGGAAAATATTGAAAACATCCTACGTATAAATAACTAAAGATGTCGGAAGTACATAAACGATAATTTTCCAAACAAGTCCACAACAAAAAACCCACGATATCAAATAAAGAATCTTTGTTGGCTTTTCGGATGCATTATGGACATACTTATCTGTTTCAATGAACGAATCTTCTTTTTAAATACAAGGTTTTATCTCGTCGGTAACTATTTATAACATTTACAACACGTAGTGATTTATCGTATGCGCAATCAATCAGTTTGTGCGAATCTAACAAGTGACCGACCTAAATACCAATAGGAATATATGTATGTATGTATGACGACTATGTTTGGAATATATATATTTGATTAATATTTACAATGTTCAATAAATAGGGTAATTTCTAACATACATAAACGATGGTTATTTTCGAAGTTTATAGGCAAATATTTTTGAGAATGAAACAAGGAGTTTCGTTTTTAAATACGATCATATTCAAGGTGACCATTATGCAATCGCCTTCCAATAAAAGTTTCCTAATGAATATGGCTGTCTACCATTCAAAGCTAAATGAGCAAGGTGAATATATATTATATACATTTACACATCTATTTAAAAAAATATATTGAAATGCTTCTCTCTGAATACTGTCAATTATGTAACAATTTAAGGTCACTATTACAAAAGATATTCAAACAAATAGGCTTTCAAGTATTTATTATTTGTGTAAATTTTATACTTCAGAATCCCGAGTATATTGAAGTACATTTATACAAATCAAATTTCCTTGAGTTATAAATAGAGTTGGGATATTTTTCCTCGTGGACCAGGACCGTAACAAGGCGGATATACTAACAAACGAACGACCTTGCAATGCGTGCGTTATTTATATCATTTATGTTTTGTTTTATAAATAACACACATTATTCGTAGCTGTTGTTGGGTAACGCAAAATAGATAAGACTGAGAAAATATCTGCAGCATGACGTAAGTTTTCACATTTGTCTCGGAGAGCAACGTACACCGTGTTGTGAAGATGTTCTTATATAAGGTTTTCCAATAGGGATGATATGATTTTGAAGTGACATTTCGGCCATTTGTAATATGTTATGATCTGTCATTTGTTTTTCATTGTATTCAGTAGTGTTTACAATTTCATCATGGAGAGATATACGCAAGAAGAACGTTTACAAATTATTCAGTTTTATTATCAAAATAATCGTTCTCCAATTGCAACTTTTCGTGCGCTTTTGCCATTTTATGGTCGTAATAATCGTCCAAGTGTGCTCGCTATTCGTCGAATTGTTAAAAATTTTGAGGTTACATTTTCTTTACATAATTTTCAAGTGCCAATAAGACAAAGAACCGCTCGAAGAAATGCAAATATTGCTGCCGTTCAGGCAAGTGTTACTGAAGACCGTAATTTGTCGATTCCAAGACGTTCTCAACAATTGCGACTGTCTCAAACGACAACCTGGCGGATTTTGAGAAAGGATTTGGGTTTACATCCCTATAAAATTGTTCTCACTCAAGGACTGAAGCCATTGGACCACCATAAACGTCGTGAATTTGCTGATTTTGCCTTGGAACAACTTGAAAACGATAACGATTTTTTTAAGAAAACCATCTTCTCTGATGAGGCTCACTTTCATCTGGATGGTGTGGTAAATAAACAAAATTGTCGATTCTGGTGCGAAGAAAATCCACAAATTATTTATGAAAAACCATTACATTCACCTAAATTAACAGTTTGGTGTGGTTTTTGGTATGGTGGAATCATCGGTCCGTACTTCTTTCAAAATGAAGCTGGTAACACCGTTACTGTCAATGGAGAGCGGTATAGATTGATAATAACCAACTTTTTATGGCCGACATTGGAAGAAGTTGATCTTGACAACATTTGGTTCCAACAAGATGGGGCTACGTGCCACACAGCAAATGCTACAATAGAATTATTGCGAGAAAAGTTTGGAGATTCGATTATTTCAAGAAATTGTGATATTGAATGGCCTCCAAGAAGTTGTGATTTAACACCATTAGACTATTTCTTGTGGGGTTATTTGAAATCATTGGTCTATCGAAATAAACCAGACTCTCTTCAAGCTTTACAAGTCAATATTGAACGTGCCATTCATGACATACGACTAGATTTAGTGGAAAAAGTGCTCGAAAATTGAGTTCATCGAATTCGTTCCTGCAGAAGAAGTCGTGGAGGCCATTTGAATAACGTTTTATTTAGAACTTAATTGTATCGATTGTACTTCACATTAAATAAAAAACTTTTGAATTTTCTTAACAATAAGTGTGTTTTTTTTAAAGAAATCATATCACTCTTATTGGAAAACCTTGTATTTAGGTGGACCAGGTTGTCACAGTTGTAAAGAACCTATACTTGCATCGCTAGCAGTCATAAACATTAAAAAATGGTCTCGCAAAAGTTCAAGTTTTTCCAGTGCATTTGACGCAATCTTTTAAATGACTTCGCCAATATATTCTTATACTCATCTGAAAGCTAGTAAGATTGAAGGCGACGGTTTCAGCGGTTGCATTATACGAACTACGACAACAATAGAATTCTGTCTGCAGCATGGCGTAAGTTTCCACATATTTCTCGGAGAGCTCGTCACAGTTGTCTTTAAAAGACCGATCTACAAATAAGGAACCTATACTTGCATCGCCATCAGTCATAAACATTAGTTTGAAAGTTTAAGTTTTTCCAATGTATTGGGTTGGCAACTAAGTACTTTCGGTTTTGTAGTATAAAATAAAACACTTTTTTTTTAAACAAAGAATAGCTTTTAATCAATTATATATTTTCCATTTTGCTCAATGACCTTTTGCCATCTCTCTTTCAGCTGCATGATTTCGCGCTCATAAAATTTCTGGTCCTTATCAGCAAAAAACTGAACCAGGTGCGAGTGAAGATCATCGTCATTTGTGAAAGTTTTACCATTCAAAGAATTCTGCAAACTTCGAAATAAATGGTAATCAGATGGTGCTGCTGTACAGGACCCATTTTTCATCATCAGTGATGATTCTTTTTAAGAAAGGGTCGGTTTCATTTCGTCTAAGGTGCGTATCGCAGAAGTTGATTTTTTGTGTTAAATGAATTTCTTTCAATTCGTGAGACACCCAAATATCAAGCTTCTTAACTAGCCCAAGACATTTTAAATGTTTTTCAATTGTTGTGTGCGATACATGTAGCCTCTCCGCAACCTCTCGAACAGTTGTACGACGATCCTCTTCAATTATAACTTTGATTTGGTCATCATCAACTTCAGTAGGCCGACCAGAATGTTGCTCATCTTTGAGGGAAAAATCTCCAGAACGGAATTTTTTATACCAATTCTGACACGTGCGCTCTGTTAAGCAATTAGCACCATAAACTTCACATATCTTTTCGTGAGCCGCAGCAGCTTTCTTTCCTTTACGGAAATAAAATAGTAAAATACGTCGAAAATGTTCGTTTCTGCACTCCATTTAAAATTAACCCACAACTAATAGCTTTAATAAAAATCACGCACTACTTGCTTCTGAAGTTACGTCAATGTGACTAGTATCACGCGACAAACGGTAAAGTACAGCACTAACATACGTTATACAAAAAATAAAGCAACGCTCTCTATCAGTAGAAACCAAAAGTACTTAGTTGCCAACCCAATATTAACACTATAGAAATTATCAAGCTATTCTTTTCTATACCGTTCTGGTCTTCATCTTATTGCCCATCGAAAACCCATCAAAATAAATGAATTTCGTTAAAACTAAAAGTATTTTTACACCAGATCCTTAATGGATATTGAAAAGTACACACGAGTAAACAACATCGTAAAATTGTTTTCCGATTTAACATTAGCAATTGCATAACATGAAATAATATTTATTGTCCGTTTATTTTCATATTTAATGTTGAATGTCACATGAACAGCTTATCAATCATTTTGTCGTAGTTTTATTCATATTTAATTAACGTGTGCACACCTCTTGTTTGAACTATAAAGTGTTTAAAATGTGTTATTTGTAAATAATTAAAACTTATGCAATCATCAGTATTATTGGTCATTCTCTAATACATTGATTGATTGAACTGTGTTTTTCTATCGTTCATTAGTAATTTACATAATTCTAATTTAAAAATATTATACCTTTTTTGTGTCATAAAGAAATACGGTTCTATTTTGGAAGTATTTTTTTAAGTAGTTCTCTTCCAAAGGAGATGAACTAGAATAACGCATAGATAGCACATATTTAGACAGCGTTTCGTGATCCAACAGCAAGTTGACTCTCTACAAACGTCAACGGTTAAGTTTCAGATAGCCATGTTCAATAGTTTTGTTTTGACGATGTAATTATGAGCACGTCTGTGTTTTGGAGAGATGGATGCTGTTGAAATCTATACCATCGTTATGTGCTTCTTTTTAAAAAACATTAACAAACATTCATAATGAGATGAAAGATGTCAGAAATCTGTCACTAGATTGATATATATATATATATATATATCTTCCTGAAGAAGATGACTGAGACGTCAACGAAACGTCGAGACGCCGATTCTTTCGAAAACTTCTATCCAACATCGCTATATATATATATACAGGTTGGTAGAAAAGTTTTGATAGCAAAAAATGAAACAATGTGAATTTTTAAATGAATTTAGTTTTTTATTCAATGTAATCTTCCTCAACTTCAATACATTTATTCCAATGATCCTCCAATAATTTTATACCATCTCTGTAATGATTTTCTGGAAGCTCTGCAAAATACTGTTCCACGGCTGAAATAGCTTCTTCATTCGATGGAAAACGCTTTCCACGAACGAATCGTTTCAAGTTTCTGAAGAGGTAGTAATCACTCGGAGCCAAATCTGGTGAATACGGTGGTTGTTCAAGCAATTCGTACTTTAATTCATTCAATTTAGCCATCGTCAAAACACTTTTATGTGAAGGCGCATTGTCATGATGAAAAATTATTTTTTTTTCGCTAAACCAGATCTTTTTTCACGAATTTTTGCATCCAGTTGATCTAAAAGGTTACGATAATACTCTGAGTTAATTGTTTTACCTTTTTCAACACAATCGATCAATAAAATTCCTTTTGCATCCCAAAACACTGATGCATAACCTTTTTTTGCCGATCGTCCTGAGTTCACCTCTTTTTGAGTTGAACAACCAACCGTAGTCCACTGTAATCGTTCTTGTTTCAATTTAGAATCATGGTGGTAGATCCAAGTCTCATCCATAGTTATAAAACGACGCAAGAAATCGGTTTTATTCCGCTTGAAACGCACCAAGTTACGCTGAGAAATTTGATTTCGCTAGTCAATAGACATGGACCCATACTTCTTCATGATAATGCAAGACCTCATGTTGCACGACAGACAATCCAAAAACTTTCGGAATTTGCCAACTGATTTTCATTTGTTCCGAAGTTTAGACAATCACTTAAAAAATAGGGACTTCCCTGACCGGGAGTCTGTAATAGCAGTGTTTGAGCAATATGTGAGCCGTCAAAACCTAGATTTCTTTTCAAAGGGAATTTTTCAGCTTCCAGGCCGTTGGCAACAAACTATTAATGTAAATGGAAACTATTTTGCAGAATAAATATTTATATTTTTTTAAATTTAGACTTTTTTTTGTTCCTTACAAAATCGGACATTTCATATGTAACAACCTGATAGATTAATAATGTCAATTGCTTGAATTGCATGTTAATTTTGGTATTTAATATCATTACGCAATTAAAATTATTTGTAGTGCGATTAAACTTGTGGACGGTATGAACGGAATGAACCTTAAGTAATTAAGTTAATCAGCCACAGTCTACATCGCATTCATTCAATTAATGATAAATTAATATAAGCGAGCAAGCATGTGTATAATTAACTACATTAATTTAGTTTTTAAATAAATACTACGTTTATCAACCGTTTCAAATTTTTATCTACAATTAAATATACAATTTGTTTATTTATAAATTTATTCAACGAAGCGAACACATAAAAAATTTATTAAAATTAATATCAAATAATGTGTTTGAAATTTCCATCTCGATTACGAGCAAATACTTTTTGAACGTGCCTCGTATATTAAAGACAATGCAATGCGTTTTATTCTTCGTTGCCTACCTGATGCAATCAACGCTCCGACCACTGTTTTTAATAAATCGTATCAAAATTTTTACCGTACGACGACAAGGATCCTCAAACGTATTGGATTAGTTATACGTGTGCGTGTGTGTCTGTGTGATATATACCTACAGTACAGTAATTTAGTGTTCACCTGACTTCCTAAGACCGACTAATATCCCTTCCTGTTCTCGTATATGCATGTTCATATTTAGGTAACAATCTAATCCCAACCCACATTATTCAGTGTTTAAACTTGAAACTGGAGGGTTTATAGAAGTAATACACATAGTTGAAATTGCTGAACTTTGAGAAATCAAATAAGAGTATTTTTATGTTGCGTACGATTTTTTTTTTAATTAAAAATAAAGGAATTTGGTAGAAAAATTTATGAAGTAGTGGAAAATAAATTTCAGTGGTACAAAAATTTTTAAGTTGAGCTAAAATGTACTGATATCCTTAATTTGGAAATTTTCAAGTGTTGTGATTCTTCATCCTCGTATTAAGGTAAGCCTTCACGCAATTATTTTTTAATTTTTTAAAAAAAAAATTCAAAAATTCACGAAAAATTCTCAAATTCAATTTTAATTCATTTTTCGTTTAATTACACGTTTTGTTACATAAAAGCTTTTCTAAACATCTAAAAAATAAATAATAAATGCAGGTTAAGACTTGATAATAGCGTATTATTAACTGTTCTGCGCGTAAAATACAATATTTTTAATATTATTTTTACTCTCGAAAATAGTCATAAGTTCATGGGAAAATCTTGAATTTAATTTTAAATCATTTTTCGTTTTGTTACGCGTTTTTTTTCCACAGGTGCTTTATTTAAAAAATAAATAATAAATTTGGATTACGATTAAGTGTTTTTACTCTCAAAAATATTAAAAAATTCAGGGACAATTCTCAAATTTCATTTTATTTAATTTTTCGTTTAATGACACGTTTTACTCCATAAATGCTATTTAAAAATAAATAATAAATTCAGGTTAAGACTTGATAATAGCGTATTATTAACTGTTCTGCCCCTAAAATATTTTTAATATTATTTTTACTGTCGAAAATATTCAAAAGTTTATGGAAAATTCTCGAATTTAATTTTAAATCATTTTTCGTTTTGTTACGCGTTTTTTTCCCATAGATGCTTTATTTAAAAAATAAATAATAAATTTAGCTAACGATTAAGTGTTTTTGCTCTTATAAATATTAAAAAATTCAGGGACAATTCTCAAATTTCATTTTGTCTAATTTTTCGTTTAATGACACGTTTTACTCCATAAATGCTATTTAAAAATAAATAATAAATTCAGATTAAGACTTGATAATAGTCGATACGATCCGCACCGTTGAGAACCAAAATGTATTGAAAGTGTACATTTTGGTTCTCAACGGTGCGGATCACGAACGGAGTTTGTTTTCGTACAGGTATTTTTCGCCGCGGTTTACCAGGTGCGACACTTAATTAAGTTAATCAACCACAGGCTCCGTCAAATTCAACTGTTACAAATAAAAATTTCCTCTACAAAAATCTCGCGAAATCTGGTACGCAGACTTCCGCGGTCGTGGTCCATACTATCTTCTTCTGGGCTTCCGGGCTGGAACGGCGTCACTGGTTAACCGCCGACGTTTCGTACCCAAAAAAAGTCCTCTTTTGGAATATGTATTTTGTTGAATAAATGGTCTAAAACCGAAGGGACTTAGGCAATAACTAGATAGTTATATGTACATACTTTATAAGATGTGAAACGCCCTTTTAAGCAGGTTTTCAGTGTTATCCCAAACAGGATCGGTTAAATATTTGAAACATTAGATATGTATTCACAATTCTTTCAGGAAATCGAATTCGCTATGAGGAAAAATGCTCTTGTAGAGAGAGAACAACATACTTTATAAGATGTGAAACGCCCTCTTAAGCAAGTTTTCAGTGTTATCACAAACAGGATCGGTTAAATATTTGAAACATTAGATATGTATCCACAATTCTTTCAGGAAATCGAATTCGCTATGAGGAAAAATGCTCTTGTATAGAGAGAGCAACATACTTTATAAGATGTGAAACGCCCTTTTAAGCAAGTTTTCAGTGTTATCCCAAACAGGATCGGTTAAATATTTGAAACATTAGATATGTATTCACAATTCTTTCAGGAAATCGAATTCGCTATGAGGAAAAATGCTCTTGTACAGAGAGAACAACCGTTGTTCAACGACTCTTTTTAAATGCTCCTTCTGTCCATAGCTACGTGGATTTCTTGGTCTCACCGCTCCTTTGGTCTATGTCTTTTTCTCCTTCTTTTGGGATCCCCTGCCAAGTTTGAGTCGGTAATCTAAGATTAGCTGCCCTTAAGGATCAACATAGTACCTCAACCCGAAGCACTACCACAGATCTAGATGGGATACTGTAATTAATAATCTGCTGATGATGACAACTTAGTTGTCACAGAATATGAGCATCGATGTTGGGATATCTTCAGGGCTCAACTACTGCTACTGTCTGTCGCACTGAAACTGTCAGTTTCAACTACTGCTACTGTCTGTCGCACTGAAACTGTCAGATGTCCCATGTGAGTGGGTACGAAACGTCAGCAGTTATACTAGTGACGCGGTTCCAGCTCGGAAGCCCGGGAGAAGATAGTATCTCGCGAAACTTTTTAAATTTTAATTTTAATTTATTTTTCGCTTATTAAACATTAATGCAGAAAATACACAATTTTTCTAATTTAAAACTACAATATTTGTGTGCTTGTAAATTTAGCGAACGGGAAGAAAATAAAAAATGTACGTGTTCATAAATATTTATAAATTTTTTAAAAAGCTATTATTAAAATTAAAAAATTCAAGAAAAACGTAAATATACAGTTAATGTATAGCAGGTTAAAAGAAAAAATAAATAACTTGAAAAAGGAAAAATATAAAACGTGTGTTATTGTTCCGTACTAGTCGAAATGTCCCAATAAAGTTGAATTTGATGGAGCCTGTGGTTGTGTCAGTGCCCCAACCCCCGTACGGAGTGTATTTTTCTTACAAGTTCTTCGCCGTGTTTAACAAGGTGCGACACTTTGAAATTATCTGCTGATGATGACAACTTGGTTGTCGAAATGCGTATACAGAATTTACAAATAGTTAATTGTGGAAAGGGGTTATATATCAACCTTATTGATCAAGTCCCAATAAAGAATAAAATTTTACTAACTACTAATAATAGAATTGTACTGATATTAAAATTCTGATCAGCGCACAAATTAATCAAACCAGGTTAACATAACAGTATAGATGGCGACATGAACTAAATATATTGCAAGTAAATACGTCATTGTTTTTCGTCGAAATTCATCTCATTGCGTCAGAAATTCGTCTTCAATCTGAACAGGAGAGATTAAACATTAGTAATACGTCTTTCTGAAAACTCAAATTACAATTTTCATAATTAAATATTTAAAAAACCTCAATTTTAATTGTTTACACATCTGTAAATTATTCATTTTGTCTATTGAATATGAATGCCTGTGTTTGATAATTCTATTATCACCACGTATTGCACATAATATGATTATTTTTAAAATATTATGCAACGACATCTTCCACTTTGTAACAATAATCTGGCTAAACTGTAATACATTAAATAATGCTAATTCGAGTTTGCACTAATGTAACTTGCATTATATGTAATATTATAACACACATTAGCACTAATGTAATAAATGACAAATTGGCCACGATGTGACGTAAATTGTATTCGATAATACTTCTACAAATATTTATTTTAGTTCAAAATTCCGCGTCGGTATTACTCTGACTTGAATCCTAAAATAATGCATATTTTCAGTTTATTTTTTATTTTGAAATTTCATCAGAGCTGCATATACAATGTGTTCAATAAAGATTGAGACGGATTATGCAACCAAGTATACAACAACAAAGATTACAGTTGGTATGAAATATCTTTGTAACTAGATCGTGACAGATCTCTCTTTATAACCCCACTAAATTGTTTGACATTTTGCCTTATTTGATTTGTAATTACGTGTTATCAATTATCAGTAATTTTCAGAAGTATTGGTAAATTTTTGGTGGTTAGAGCGGTAAGTTGGATTTAATTTCATATTAAGTGTGTTGGATAATTTTTTTAAAACTATAGATTTCTAGGGTCTAGGGAATTTTGAATGTAAGGCTACCAATAGTGTATGTTTGGTTGCATAAGGTTCCATCTCAATCATTAATGAACTCACTGTATAATAAAACGCATCACGTCCCTATTTCGTTTGCCGTTATATGTGGATTTGCTTAGTTCTATGTTGTTGGTTCCGTTTTTCGTATCGCTACCAGCAATCTTTTTGGCTGCTGGTGATCTTTACAGCTACCTTCTCTTGACGGGCTTGCTTTTTAATCAGTTAGGGTTGGCAACCCATTTCGATAATTTTCGTATTCCATAGGTCAATAAGAAATCGGAGATTTACGATATTAAATGTCTAGATTGCAATAAACAATACATAAGTCAGACAAAGCAATCGATAGAAACCCGGTAAGCCGGCGCATCAAATTTAATCGACCGGAGAAATCTAGTTTAGCAAACCATGTGCTAGAGAATAATCATAAGGTAACCGAGGATTGTTTACATTTGATTAAGAATGTGTATGATTACCATGAATTAGATATCTACGAAAGCATATGTATTTGAAAAAACAGAAACCATGTGTTAAACGCTGATGGAGGTCCCATCCCATACTCATGTCTGTTTCAGTTCATAGGAAAGTAATACACGACCGACGAAAAGGTGAAACGAATCTACAGTGTGTGTTTGGTATTCGTCGCAGTGAGTCTGGTATGGATTCGGTTTCTGTTCAGATTTTGCCGTGGTTCCAGATGCGACACCAATGTCTCCACTGAATTACCTTGCTTCTTTTTGCCTGCCATATCCTTTTGCCATATATTTTCAGCTGTTTCGCGATCTGTTTTATTTTCAGCATTTTCGTTGTTCGTGTAGATATATTTTTACAAAATAAATGTTACAAATGATTCTTAAATAAAATCCTTATAGGTTTCAATGGGCTCTATTTTCTGAACCATGTGTTGCATTCTGAATTCTGTAAATTACATTTGATTGATTGTTTACAATTACCTGAACGTTGGATCACCACCAAGGTCCAACGTTCGGGTAATATCCTAATGCCATCTATCCAAAAGGTTCCGTCTTCAACAAAAAATAATCCGAGGGGGCTGAATCTGGCGAACAGGGTGCAGGAGATATCAATTCAAACTTTAATTCATTAATTTTGGCCATTGCAATAACGGATTTGTGAGCTGGTGCATTGTCTTAATGAAACAACGCTTTCTTCTTAGACAAATGCGGTCGTTTTTGCTTGATTTCTTCGCCCAAACGTTGCAATAAGTTCGCATAATACTCGCCGTTGACAGTTTTACTTTTTCAAGATAGTCAATGAAAATTATTCCACGTGCATCCCAAAAAACCTTGCTTGCAGATGAAACGGTCTTCGCCTTCTTTGGAGCCGGTTCTCAAGTTCGAGTCCATTGTTTGGAATGTTCTTTTGTCTCGAGTGTGTCTCCGTGGTTATGAAACGGCGCAAAAATTTTGCTTCGTTGCTGTGAAACTTCGCTAAACACTCAATTGAAACATCTTCACGACACTGTTTTTGCTCGATTGTAAGCAAACGCGGCACCCATCTTGCACACAGCTTTCTCATGTCCAAATTTTCAGATAATATGCGATGTACCGCACTTTTTGCAATGCCTACTGTGTCTGCTAGCTCGTGCACCTTCAGTCGACGATCATCCAGTACCGCTTTGTGGATTTTCTTCACCATTTCTGGAGTCGTCACCTCATTTGGTCGACCACTGCAATGCTCGTCTTGGCAGCCCGTACAGTTTGATTTAAATTCTGCTACCCAATATTTCACTGTTGCAAACGAAGAAGCAGACTCACCCAGAGTAGAATCCAGTTCAGCTTTTATATCGGTTGAACTGAGGCCTTTCAAATAATAGTATTGCATCACGTTACGATGACCAATTTTCTCCATTTTTACAAATTCACTGAAAACGTTCATTATTGATCGCTGACAAACAAATACTAAACAACTTGGCGTCTTCAAACTTGAAACACATGCTTTATAGATTGTATACTTTCTAATACAGTGACATTTTTCAAATAACTACCGCTATCTCTAGGCCAGACCGGGTACTTTGGGACCACCCTCGTACACAAAAGGCAACAAACTGTATTCCCTAAATTAAAGAGACTACGCTGAAATGTAGTCACAACTGGAAGCTACGACTAGGTAAACGGAATATTTCGATAATCTAATTATTCCTCTTCTACTAGGTGACAACGTGAGCGCGCCAAAATACGCACAGATTTATGTATGTAACAATCCAATATTTATTTCATTTACGAACGCCTATGATACGCCGACAATATTTCACACCCTAATTGTAAAGCATCGAAATATATATTACAAAAGGTTATCGAAGAAAGCAGGAAATATATAAATGACCGACCTTTTTATATTAATAAATGACATTTGAAAATAAAAAAATACATCACGGCTGTCCTAAAAAGATGACATTTCCACAATTAACCTTGTCGAAGATGCAATATTTTTAATTTCATCTCAATACAAAAGGCGTATTTTCATTGAAATTGAAAAGAATATAGCGAAATAATCAAAAATGCTTCCGTATGTATAGACTGTACGTACGTCTATACATACATACATATGTAGTTATTGAAGAACATAATTATAGTACAAAGTCGAACTTTAAACACCCATGCATTGTATCTAATCGCCTGAGATTATTTGATTATTCAAATGATTAATTACAGCGAAGCTACCAGAGTAAATACTTGTATTTTTTTAATACGTAAGCAAATTTGCACTAGCAAAAAACAATGTCAATTGACGCTCTATGAGCATTTTATATTTATAATTCACAAATCGTCAGTCAAGTAAGAAGAATTAGCATAATAAATAATAAAAAAATAAGTATCAATAGAGAACTTATTAACACCAGGTCGTTAAATTTTCTGTATGTCTTTAATTTCATGTTAATTTTTCTTATTTCATTTCTGTCAACAGAGTTACAATACAAACAAACGTAAAAGACACATCCAAGGCAATAGGAAAGGTACAAATAAACGTCAGAGAAATGCTTAAATTTGACATTGAAATGTGGGATTAGATTTTTTAAATTGTAGTTTACGGATTTGTCAAATTTTTATTCGAATTCGTTATGTAATAAACCTTTCAAGGGTATTACGTTATCCATACTTTACGCAAATTCTGCTGTCTTTTCACTTATTTTCTTTAACGCAATACTTCGAAAACTTTTTCTCTGTCATCGATAGAGTTGGGATATTGACGACCCTGCGATGCATTGTTTTCTTTTATAAATAACACACATTATTCACAGTTATTGTTGCGTAACGCAAAATGGATAAGACTGACTAAATGTCTGCAGCACGTCGTAAGTTTCTACATTTGTCTCGGAGAGCAACGTATGCCGTGCTGAAAAGATGTTCTTATGTTTAGAAAATGACCGCTCGACATCTACGGGTGTAATACACGTATAACTAAAATAATCTTTAAAAATAGATAACGATAGATAATACAAGGTTTTCCAATAAGAGTGATATGATTTCTTTAAAAAAAACACACTTATTGTTAAGAAAATTCAAAAGTTTTTAATTTAATGTGAAGTATAATCGATACAATTAAGTTCTAAATAAAACGTCATTCAAATGGCCTCCACGACTTCTTCTGCGGGGACGAGTTCGATGAACCCAATTTTCGAGCACTTTTTCCACTAAATCTAGTCGTATGTCATGAATGGCACGTTCAATATTGACTCGTAAAGCTTGAAGAGAGTCTGGTTTATTTCGATAGACCAATGACTTCAAATAACCCTACAAGAAATAGTCTAATGGTGTTAAATCACAACTACTTGGAGGCCATTCAATATCACAATTTCTTGAAATAATCGAATCTCCAAACTTTTCTCGCAATAATTCTATTGTTGCATTTGCTGTGTGGCACGTAGCCCCGTCTTATTGGAACCAAATGTTGTCAAGATCAACTTCTTCCAATGTCGGCCGTAAAAAGTTGGTTATCATCATTCTATACCGCTCTCCATTGACAGTAACGGTGTTACCAGCTTCATTTTGAAAGAAGTAGGGACCGATGATTCCACCATACCAAAAACCACACCAAACTGTTAATTTAGGTGAATGTAATGGTTTTTCATAAATAATTTGACACGTGTGCTCTGTTAAGCAATTAGCACCATAAACTTCACATATCTTTTTGTGAGCCGCAGCAGCTTTCTTTCCTTTACGGAAATAAAATAGTAAAATATGTCGAAAATGTTCGTTTCTGCACTCCATTTAAAATTAACCCACAACTAATAGCTTTAATAAAAATCACTCACTACTTGCTTCTGGAGTTACGTCAATGTGACTAGTATCACGCGACAAACGGTAAAGTACAGCACTAACATACGTTATACAAAAAATAAAGCAACGCTCTCTATCAGTAAAAACCGAAAGTACTTAGTTGCCAACCCCATAGTTCCAATATAATACTCATAAGATTGGAAATATCTGAACAAACCCCAAGCCCAAATTACAATCAACAAAATTAGCGAAAATTTGAATAAAAAAGTAAATAAAATGTTACATAACCTGTATATTACAATTCTTGTTTGTGTGTGTCTGTGTATGTAGAAGAAATATTTGTTTAGAAAACACGTGATTCTGTTTGTTAGTTTAACAAAAAAATTCAAATAGTGTGTCATTATAAATACGACTATATGATTTTGCCTTGTTCTCGACCAATGAGAATTAACCATAATTTCGGTCTGTTCAGAAATTTGTATTTCTCAATTCGATGAAACAAAGTTCAAGTGTTTTTTTTTAATTTAATTATCATAGTCTTTATGTAACGCGTTTCACAAAGAAGCGTCTACAAATTCAATTAATATTGTCTATTTCACAAGCTAGAATCTATCAGTAAATTTTTTAAACTAACACACTGATTTTAAGACAAAAAACAATCCGTGGATATTGACATCATAACAGAAGCCAAGAATATATCACACCACTTCTGTAAATAACGAAAAATATCTTGTTTGAATAATATATTAAATAATAGTTCATATATAATGCTTACGCTTTGAAACACGTGCAAGAGAATAGGTGATGAATCAATATTTACTTTTAAGGTCAAAAGTTGATACGTGTCCGATACATAATTTAAATACTTTAAATTTTCTACGCATAGTAGTAATTCGATTTCTTATTAATTGTTATTATTGTATACACTATCGCTCAAAATACAGGGTAGGGCAGAATAACGAGCGATTTTAAAAAGCCCGCGATTCGCGCCATGTCATTCGGAGGTGGTAGGGACGCTATCGGCCATGTTTCCTTGATATTAGCATTTAGTAACAATGGAGCGTTGGACCCCTCAACAGTGTGCGTACGCTGTTAAGGCGTTTTATGAAAATGATAATTCTTACATACGCGCGCGTCGTGCCTTTCGAAATCATTTTAACATTAATCGCAATCAACCAGTGCCGTCTGCCTGTGCCATTAGAAAATGGGTTAGGAACTTTGAGGAAATTTCGTCAACGACAAAAAAGAAACCTGGTCGTCCAAAATCGGTACGTACGCCCGAGAATATCGACCGTGTAAGAACTGCTATTGAGCGAAGCCCGCGTCGTTCAGCTCGCCAGGATAGCATTACACTTGGGATTTCAAACCGAACTGTCAGACGAATATTACACGAGGATCTCCACCTTCATCCATACAAAA
The DNA here is from genome assembly GCA_031893035.1 of Dermolepida albohirtum. NCBI lineage: Eukaryota > Metazoa > Arthropoda > Insecta > Coleoptera > Scarabaeidae > Dermolepida > Dermolepida albohirtum. The sequence continues at coordinate 117,632 of JAVIWB010000078.1, read as the reverse complement.
TCCAAATCGTACAGGCTCTTAAAGGCACGGATTATGTGAGTCGACAACGATTCTGTGAAGAGTTTTCAGAATTAATTAATCAACATGAGGATATTGTAAACAACTTATGGGTGAGTGACGAAGCCCATTTCCATTTGTCCGGTTACGTCAATAAGCAGAACTTTAGATACTGGAGTGACGTAAATCCTAGACAAATGCATCAAGAACCCCTTCACTCCACAAAAGTTACTGTGTGGTGCGCTGTCTTCATCGGGGATCATAGGGCCTTACTTTTTTGAAAATGCTCGTGGCAATGCTGTGACAGTAACCTCACAAAGATACGCCGACATGTTGGAAAACTTTTTTGAACCACAGCTTGCACGCTACGAAGTTAACGAGGAAACATTTTTTCAACAAGACGGAGCAACCTCCCATACAGTCAGAGTATGCATGAATATTGTTAACAGATTATTTCCAAATCATGTGATTTCTCGAAATGGGGACATCACCTGGCCTTCCCGTTCACCGGACCTCACACCGTGCGACTTTTTCTTGTGGGGGTACTTAAAAAGTAAAGTGTTTCAAGATAACCCACCACAAACAATTCAAGCCCTGAAAGAACGGATCCGACAGGAAGTGGAAAACATTCCCCTAGCAATGCTGCAAAATGTAATGAATAGTTTCAAAATACGATTGGAAGAATGTGTACGCCTGAACGGATGTCATCTTTCCGGAGTTATTTTTAAAAAATAAAATAATTAATGCTTTTTTATGTTCTTTGAGAAAATAATGAATTTATTCCTAAATATTGTTTTTCTTGTTTTTTACAGCCTTTTTAAAATCACTCGTTATTCTGCCTCACCCATTATTTGATCACTCGCATTTAACCCGCAAATTGTAACAAAAATAAAAATTGAAATACTGATATCATTTTATTATTTAAAAATATGAAAAATATATATTTTTACATCTAAAATAAATTGTTGTATAATATATTTATCTAAATTTTAGACTCGTCTATATGCCCGCCTTTATTTTTAATCACTGCAGCACACAATCGAGGCATTCTTTCGATTAATTTTCGTATTGTCTCAGGTTTTATTTTACCCCATGTCTCTTGCAGGTTCTTCCACATATTAACAACAGATGTGGGGGCCGATTGTCTCACTTCTTGGTCTAGTTCTTCCCACAGCAACTCGATGAGATTTAAATCTGGACTCTGGGAAGGCCACGCCATAACTTTTATGGTTCCCTATTCTTTTTTTAGTGTACCTTCGATTTTTACGAGATCGCCCACATTTGATCCAGAAAAGCAACCTAACATCATGACTGAACCTCCACTGAGCTTAACTTCGTGAACCGAAAATCTCGAATTTGGATTCATCGGTCCACAATACTTTATTCCAGTCCTCTATGGTCCAATTTTGGTGATCACGTGCCCACTTTAAACGTTTTTGCTTGTTTTGCTTGCGTAGAATCGGCCTCCCCATTGCAATTCGTCCATGAAGACCGGCTTCTTTTAATCGCTGTTTAACTGTGGAAACACTTATGGGTTTTCAACAAATAGCATTCATTTCTGCTATGATTTCTGGGGCTGTTTTTTGTCTATTTCTCTTGCTTGTTATCACCATTGCAAGATCTTCTGCTGAGGTTGTTGCCATTGGTCTACCTTCGAATCGAATTCTGCTCAACACACTTCCACATTCGCAATGTTTTTTGATGATATAACCCACGGTGGACTGATTTAATTTAAGTTCTGTAGTTCGCGGTTGCTTCTGCCAGTTTTATGATATGCGATTATAAACGATCGTGTTTCTACACTCAATTCTTTCCGTTTAGGCATTTATAACCGATTGAACTTCTTCGAAACATACGATGTTATCAATATGAGCACCTTACAAAAACTAACTGCAATTTTGATGAAATTTTTGATAGATGAAAAACAGTACCAGAAATCGTTGCTGAAATGAATAGAGCGCGTGCTAAACCAATTAGTGTGTCCACGGTACAGAGAAGGTTAAGGCAAGCGGGTTTATACGGAAGAATTGCTCTGCGAAAATCACTACTACGAAAGCAAAACAAGATAAAGCGACTAAATTGGGCTAAAGAACATAAGAATTGGACGATTGATCAGTGGAATAATGTGTTGTGGACAGACGAATCGAAGTTTGAACTTTTCGGTAGTAAAAGGCGAATATTCGTAAGAAGATCCGTAGGAGAAAGAGTACTGCCAGAATGTATTGCGCCTACCATAAAACATGGAGGAGGTTCAGTAGTGATTTGGGGGTGTTTTGGTGGAAGATCTGTAGGCGATCTCATCATCCTAATCCTAAGAAAAGAAGGCTACCAGGAAAATTTAGAAAATAACGCTGTTCCTTCAGGACTAAGGATTCTTGGCGAAAACTTTGTATTTCAGCAGGACAACGATCCGAAACACACTTCTAGATTGTGTGGCGATTACTTGCGTCAACTAGAAGAGCAAGGGCAAATCTCTATAATGGTATGGCCAGCTCAAAATCCTGATCTGAACCCAATAGAGTTTCTTTGGGAAGAATTGGACCGGAAGGTTCGAGAACGTGCTCTATCATCCACCACTGTACTGTGGGAACAACTTCAAGAAGCCTGGGCACAAATTACAGAAGATACACTGCAAAAATTAATTGAAAGGATGCCGCGGTTATGTGGCGCAATTATCAAAAATAAAGGTGGGCACATTGATGAGAGCAAAATTTAATAATAATTAATGATAAAGTTTTTATATAAGAAAAATGTAACTATTTTATGTTTATTTTACACTACTGTATTGGTACAATAAATAAATTTTCAGTACACATTTGATAGTTTAATAATTTTGGCTAAAACTAAGGGTGGGCAAATAAATATGACCGGTAGTGTACATACATAATATATTCTATTCAACTTGTTCATGATTAAAATAACTTTTAAATTGTATCACAATGAATAGTATTTGAATAGAAACTTATAACCTATTTAAAATAAAACGATAATTTCAGATATTAAATATACCAAACACAACTCAAGACGTATACATACTATGTTTGTAATCACATAAAGTGATGCCTCATCAAAATGTTTTAAAACAAAAATATTTGTATCTGGACTTGTGATATTAAATATAGGTTAGTGGTACAGTAAAAACACAATGCATTTATGTACAATCAGTCACGAAAGTTTTTGTTTACTCCTTAAATATTAAAAACCATCAAATGTGAACAATGGTGATAGAACAATATTTATTTTCATTTAGAAACGTTAACATACTCTAGTAACAAGGTTAAAGTTTTTATTATTTAAAAGTAAAAGAAAATTTGGTAAATACAGACCAACCTCGATCAATCGGACCTTCGTTAAATCGAATTCTTCGATAATTCGATATTACAATTCACTAGAAAAGTACGCAAAATATCAGGTTGTTACATATGAAATGTCCGATTTTGTAAGGAATAAAAAAAGTCTAAATTTAAAAAAATATAAATATTTATTCTGCAAAATAGTCTCCATTTACATCAGTAGTTTGTTGCCAAAGGCCTGGAAGTTGAAAAATTCCCTTTGAAAAGAAATCTAGGTTTTGACGGCTCATATATTGCTCGAACACTGCTATTACAGACTCCCGGTCAGGGAAGTCCCTATTTTTTAAGTGATTGTCTAAACTTCGGAAAAAATGAAAATCGGTTGGCGAAAGGTCAGGTGAATAAGGTGGGTGAGGGAGAATTTCGTAACCAAATTCCGAAAGTTTTTGGATTATCTGTCGTGCAACATGAGGGCTTGCATTATCATGAAGAAGTATGGGTTCATGTCTATTGACTAGTGAGGGCTACAAGCGGCTCAATTTTCCATGCATACTTTCCAGATCGGCACAATAGGACGCTGCCGTGATGGTTTCACCAGGTTGCAAAATTGAATAGTGAATAATACCCTTACTGGTCCACCATACAGTCACCATAATCTTTCGCGGGTGAAGTGATGCTCGTGCATGCTGTCTTGGTGCTTCACCTCGATCTAACCATTGTCCTTATCGTCTCCGATTATCATAAAGTATCCACTTTTCGTCACACGTTACCACTCGATGAAGAAACGGTTCAACTTTCTGTCGATTAGCCAAAGAGGTAGCCACCTCTAATCGACGGAGCTTATTGGCTTCCGTTAATTGGTGCGGCACCCATCGATCGAGTTTCTTCACTTTGCCAATCGAAGAAAGGTGACGACTAATGGTGGCAATGGACACTTGAAATGTTTCTGCAAGGCTACGCACTGTTGTCGACGGATTACGTTATGTTAACGAATCACCATTACATCCATTAAAATTGACTGTTAGGTGCGGTTTACACGCTGGCGGCATCATCAATCCTTATTTCTTTCGAAATGTGGAGGAGCTGCCGTTACGGTGGATGGCGAGCGCTATCGAGCCATGCTGACTGAATTTTTGTTTCCAAAAATTAATCAGCTAAACATCGACGACATTTGGTTCCAACGAGACGGCGCAACTTGCCATACAGCGCGCTTAACAATCGATTTTGGCGACAATTTTATTTCCAGAAGTGGTCCTGTTCACTTCACCCCCCTCGTTTGTGTGATTTAACGCCTCTGGATTACTTTTTGTGGGGCTATGTTAAGTCGTTGGTTTATGCTGACAATCCAGCAACTCTTGAAGCATTGGAAGACAATATTCAAGCCTCCATCGACGCCATACGCCCAGATTTATTGGAAAAAATAGACAAAAATTGGACTGATCGAATGGATCATGCAACTCGTAGCCGCGGCCGACATATGCCGCAAATCATATTTAAAAATAAATGCCATGAAATTATCTACCAGATCATAATAAAAAAAATTTCATTCCAACAATATTTCTGTCTTGTATTATCATTTTAAGTTCTCAAGCTATTAAAAAAACACCCGTTACACCTACAAAAATACTAAAACGTGTATTTTTAGAACGTCTTTTATAAAGGTCTAACACGCACTTAATTATCGCGTAATAAAGAAGACACACGTACATGTTTGGAATAACAATGTCCTAGACATTCAAAGGAATAATATCGTTGGCTAATATTAATTTTCACTTTATAGAAAGTATCGAAATCCGTTTCAGCAAATTTAATTCGTTACATTGTTTCAATGAGTTAATAAATAACATTTACAATAAGGATTTCAACACAGAGAACGTTTAAAAATGAGGAACAAATAAAGACCATCGAAAAGGACGAAAATGAGAAATAGATTTTGGTAAAAAAGCATGTGATTCCCCTAAAATAAATCGCGTATTTAATGAAAAAGGGTAGAAAGACTTTTAATTGATGCTTTCATATATTAAAATTGTCTATAAGGTGCTTTGAGGACATCTTAAAATTGTAACATTACAACTTAAATCCTATGATACACTAGGAAGTGAAAACGTAACTAGTATTGGGTTGGCAACTAAGTACTTTCGGTTTTTACTGATAGAGAGCGTTGCTTTATTTTTCGTATAACGTATGTTAGTGCTGTACTTTACCGTTTGTCGCGTGATACTAGTCACATTGACGTAACTTCAGAAGCAAGTAGTACGTGATTTTTATTAAAGCTATTAGTTGTGGGTTAATTTTAAATGGAGTGCAGAAACGAACATTTTCGACATATTTTACTATTTTATTTCCGTAAAGGAAAGAAAGCTGCTGCGGCTCACAAAAAGATATGTGAAGTTTATGGTGCTAATTGCTTGACAGAGCGCACGTGTCAAAATTGGTATAAAAAATTCCGTTCTGGAGATTTTTCCCTCAAAGATGAGCAACGTTCTGGTCGGCCTACTGAAGTTGATGATGACCAAATCAAAGTCATAATTGAAGAGGATCGTCATATAACTGTTCGAGAGGTTGCGGAGAGGCTACATGTATCGCACACAACAATTGAAAAACATTTAAAATGTCTTGGGCTAGTTAAGATGCTTGATATTTGGGTACCTCACGAATTGAAAGAAATTCATTTAACACAAAGAATCAACTTTTGCAATATGCACCTTAGACGAAATGAAACCGGCCCTTTCTTGAAAAGAATCATCACTGGTGATGAAAAATGGGTCCTGTACAGTAACATAGTTCGAAAACGATCATGGATAAACCAGCTCAAACCACATCGAAAGCTGAATTGCATCAAAAAAAGATCATGCTGTCAGTTTGGTGGGATTACAAAGGTGTTGTGTTTTTTGAGCTGCTTCCAAGGAACCAAACGATCAATTCTGATGTTTACTGTCAACAATTAATAAAACTGGATGAAGCAATCAAAGAAAAACGGCCACAATTGTCAAATCGGAAAGGTGTAGTTTTCAACCAAGATAATGCAAGGCCTCACACCTCTTTGGCAACTCGTGGGAAACTATTGGAACTTGGCCGGGAAGTGATGCCACATCCCCCATATAGCCCTGATCTAGCACCTGGTTCACTTTTTTGCTGATAAGGACCAGAAATTTTATGAGCGCGGAATCATGCAGCTGAAAGAAAGATGGCAAAAGGTCATTGAGCAAAATGGAAAATATATAATTGATTAAAAACTATTCTTTGTTTAAAAAAAAAGTGTTTTATTTTATACTACAAAACCGAAAGTACTTAGTTGCCAACCCAATACTTTGTGGAAATCACACAACTGAATTTTTGTGTTTAACTTTTACGGATTTTCATCAAGCAAAGTCCACGTCAGTTAATCATATATTTATTAAAAAGAAACGGAGAAAACTAATAATTACATCTATATAAGGAAAAGATTCGCAAGTATATAACACGTTCGCTATGTAAATCGTACATTAAGAGCATAATTATTTTTTAAACAATGGCTCGTCGTCCATAATAAGATTCTGTCTGCACACGCGTATTAATATGCAAGCATTGTCAGAACCTCAATCACCAACTTTGGACATCACCGTTACTGTTTTCTTAATCGAATTACCATATCTAAGCTTCCGGTTCCATCTTTAAATTATTCAGCATTGGCTTATTTGTCTCTAGAACACGTTCTACGGGGAAAATCCCAAAACATACGTGGTAGATGACAAAGTAGGCAGTTTTTAATATATTCGAATTGAAAAGATAAATACTAGCAGTACCATTTACGTGTTTAGTCCGGGCACGCATAAAATACAGGGTGATCAAAAATTCACGGATAATCGTTAGGTAGAGCGATTCTACGATCCTAAGTCGACATTTCTAGCACAAAAACTTGTATTATCATTAGTTAAGGCGTACGAATTGCTTAAAAAAAGTATAAATTTGGCAACAGGGTGTAAAACCATCAGTAAATCAGTAGAAATCTCTACAGCTGTTTTCTACTGTATTTACAAAATACAAGTTATATTGAAGGGTAATGAAAATAATATATACGAGATATGGCAATTAAATAATGAGACTGCGAGTCTCCGTACAGCCGCATCGGACGAGGTTGTAATTGGAATATCATTGACCTTGATACTTCCCAAGAAACAACCCGTAGTTTCGTCTCTCTGTCTGCTTTAGTTTACTTTTGAGTAATTGTAAAGGACACCGTTATTTAGTAATGCTGTAATAATGGTTGACATAAAAATCGGTCAGCGAATTAATTTGAAATTCCTTGTCGAATTAAAAAATCTTCAATAGAATGTTTACAAATGTTAAAGGAGGTGTTCGGTGATACAAACGGTTTTCTGAAGGTCGGAAATAGGTCGAAGATGATGAACGTCCTGGTCGAGACGTAACTGCAAAAACTGACGATTCGAATGATCGCCAAAATGGTAAACATGAACAAAGAAACAGTAAACCACATTTTGCATGATGAATTAAACGTGACCAAACGCACTAGCACACGATGCCCTATATGTGAAGCAGTTTTTAGCGGACAAGCGCATTGCTGTGCTTGATCATTCTCCGTATTCGCCAGATCTTGCACCATCTGATTTATACCTGTTTCCAAAAGTGAAAAGTGAAGACTTTTTCATTTAAATTTCGCGCGAAAACCCATTCGTCGAAATATTTTTTTCTAGATTGGTATGACTGTCAGTGACATCTGTGCCAAATGTCGCATCAAAATAATCATTAGTGTATAGTATACGCTTGTCTTTCTGAAGTCCAAAAAGTGCATTCGATATTAACAATGAGTGAAATTATTCAACAAAGAAGTTCCATTAAATTTTGTGTACGGAATCAAATTTCTGGTGCCGAAACGTTCAGAATGTTAGAAAAGGTCTTCGGTGATAATTGTTTGTCGCGAGCAAGTGTTTTTGATTGGTACAAATTATTCAAAGAGGGTCGAGAACGCGTTGATGACGAACCACGCCAGAAGTATGGACCGACAACTCTTGGTTTTTGCACCACGATAATGCACCGTCGCATACTGCATTAATTCTTCGTGAGTTTTTCGCCAAATTTTCAACCAATATCGTGCCGCAACCACCGTATTCGCCTAATTTAGCTCCGTGTGACTTCTGGCTATTCAGCAAACTCAAACGACCGCTCCGGGGAAACCGTTTTGAGTCAATTGAAGACATTAAACGTGAATCGCTACGCGCATTGAAGGCTATTCCTGAAATTGACTTTAACAACTGTTTCGAGAATTGGAAGAAACGTTGGCACAAGTGTATTGGGACCAGGGGGGTTACTTTGAGGGGACGAAATAGATTTGGAAGAATAAATTAAGAATTTAAAAATTATGAACAAAGTCTTACTATTTTCTGCCCACAGTAATATATATATATATAGAGAGAGAGAGAGAGAAAGAGCAATTTTGATACAGCTTTGGAAGTTTATTGCAATTCGAACGTCATAGTTTCTTGTTCCTCCACAACTCTTCTTCAATGTCCCTTCTGTTCATAGCTATGTAGATTTCTTGATTCCACAACTTCATTGACCTACTTCTTTTCCTTTTTCTCTTTGGCGTCCATCGCCAGTATTGAGTAGGTGTTCTATCTTCAGTCATTTGTCTCACATGGCCTTGTAATATGAGCCTGTATCTTTTCTGTCAATAGTTGTATTTACGATTTCTTTTTTTACCAAATAGCAGCATCTCCTGTACATTTCTGTGCCTCCTCGGTCATTTGTAGCTAACCATTTATTGTATAGTTTTCTTTCTTCTGATTTACCATGTCTTTTTTTCCCACATGTACTCGTATTTATGTATTTCTTTATGTTCAAAAAATCCATTTTGTATTTTTAACAAATGTTACTGGCAACGTTCTATAAGACATGTACCATTGTCATTTAGTGTTCCTTCTCCATATTCTCCTGTTGCTGCACCATATATTTTCCTGCCCACGCCTCCACTAAAATCTCCAAGTAAGAATATAAATCTTGGATATCCAAAGGTACGTATAATCTCCTTGAATTTCTCGAAAAAATTTTTTGTCACCTGTACGGTGGCGTCATCTTCTGTAGCGTATAGTCCCACTATTATCAAGATCTTTTAGTTTTAATTCCATCGTTACTATCCTCTAGTTTATGATAGACTAGCTGTTTGTATTCCTCAAGTGTTTACTTTAATGGCTATTGCTAGTTCTTCTTTCCCGACCATACAAAAGAAGTGAACGTATTCTCCTTTTGTTTCGTTCCCTTCTATATTTTAACATAAATTCTGTTTATTACTTTCTATTCATTGCCTGGAAGAGTCGCATAAACTTTTTCCTTAAAAAAAAATCCAAGTAAAGAAGTAATTCTTCCAAAAGATGACGCTAACATTAAATATACTTATTTAATATATCTTCCTTTATTGTAGATTCCGCAAGATTACGAAAGAAAATGGACATCGCCCAAGATTTAACCAATCAAACTTCTTTACTCAATTACCAATCGGAATCGCAAATACAAAAATTTTACGAAGGCAAGAAAATCTTCCTTACCGGCGGAACGGGCTTCCTAGGCAAACTCTTGGTGGAAAAACTTCTCAGATCAACCAACGTAGCGGCAATATATTTTCTAATCAGAAGCAAAAAGTCTAAAACAATACACACAAGATTGGACGAATATTTCGATGACATCGTAAGCATTTTAAAGCATATCATCGGTAATTTCTTATCGACTATACAAACACGTAACTGATTTTTAGATATTTCAAAGATTAAAGAATGAAGCTCCAAAATTCAAACATAAAATCGTCGGCATTCCCGGCGATTGTTCACTAGCCGGTTTAGGAATGTCTATTGAAGATAGGCAGTTGTTAATTAAAAATGTGGATGTTGTTTTTCACGTAGCTGCCACGGTGAACTTCAATGAAAAATTAAAACTAGCTTATGCTATCAATGTAAAAGGAACAGAGTCCGTTTTAAATCTGTGCAGAGAAATTGAAAATTTGAAGGTATACGTGTGTTTATATATCAAAGATTATAATAAAAAATTTGTGTATTGTCCCAGGCCTACGTTCACGTGTCCACATTTTACGCCCAATGCCACCTGAAAGAGATCGAAGAAATTTTCTATGACACCTCTGTAAATTACAGAGATCTGGAAGCAATTCTGGAAAAATTGGACGAAGACAGTATCAATAAAATGACGCCGAAGTAAATATGCACAAAATAAATGTGAAATACAATTTTTCCTTCTTTTATTTCAGATTAATGGGTAAATCCCCCAATACTTATACTTTTACGAAAGCCTTAGCAGAATGTTTGATCAAAGATCAAGGGTCTGGATTACCAATTGGAGTATTTCGACCCGCTATAGGTAATAAATATTTATTTAAAAAAGAATTATTTGTGATCGTAATCTGTGAACAAACATTGCATCACTCTCTTGTACAATACATGAATGTATTGAACGAGAAACCTCTCTGTCTCATACAACACACAAATGTAGAACGGAAAAGCGAGATAGACGCGTTCTCGCTTTTTCGTGCAATACATTCTTGTGTTGTACATTAAAGGGAGGCAATGTTTTTCATTATTTTTCTGTATCGAAAAGGTACGATAAAGTCTTCAAACGAATCGGTCGTTAATAATACAAGTTTACCTGATGATGAGTGAATCTCTGAAACACGTAATAAATGGGGTGTTATTTATATTTGAATAATTCCTTTTAACATCGTAATCTGTCACTAATCTCTATAACAAATTTTAAAATATCCTCTACAACAAAGTATAACTATCTAAGTAATCCCCGTATATACAATCATTGGCTGTTAAATAAAGACCTCGAAGAAAATTATTGTTTTTGGTGTAACTGCAATAAAATAAGCGTATTCTTACAAATTGTATGATTAAAAAACATAGTTATAAAGGGTTTTCCAATAAGGACAACTTTTTTTCAAAATAAAATGCAGACCATTTTAGGTATTTCAAAAACTTTATTATCGGGTTGAAGTACAACCAAAACATTTATGAATGAACTCGACTTCGTTCATATGGCCACCGCGGGCACGTTTGCAGCGGTCGATTCGTTGGACCCAATTTTCGATGACTCGGCCACACAATTCAGCCGAAACGGCTGCTATTTCGCGTTCAGTGTTGGCTCTGAGCTCTTCCAACGTTGTCGGCTTGTTGGCATAGACCAATGACTTGACTTAGCCCCAAAGAAAAAAGTCTAGAGGCGTTAAATCGCACGAACGAGGCGGCCAATCGACTGGTCCATTTCTTGAGATAACACGCTCATCAAACTTACTCTTCAATAAATCGATTGTAACGTGTGCTGTGTGGCTTGTGGCACCGTCCTGCTGAAACCACATGTTGTCCAAGTCCATATCTTCCAATTGGGGCCAAAAATAATCGGTAATCATGGCGCAATAACGATTACCATTCACAGTAACGTGACGATCATTATCGTCGACGAAAAAATATGGCCCTATGACGCCGCCAGCATGCAAACCGCACCAAACAATTATTTTTTGTGGATGAAGTGGTGTTTCATGAAGCACATGTGGATTTTCACCCGACCAATAACGCATATTTTACTTATTGACGAACCCATTGAGCCAAAAATGAGCTTCGTCACTGAAAATGATTTTGCGATGAAATTGATCATCTTGGCGTATCTTTTCCAGAGCCCAATCGGAGAACGTACGTCGCTTCAAATGGTCCATCGGCTTCAATTCTTGAGTCAGCTTGATCTTGTATGGGTGTAAACCAAGATCCTTACGCAAAATTCGCCATAAAGTGGTCTGGGTGATGCCCAACTCTTGAGAACGCCGTGGAATTGACTGATTTGGATCATTTGCTACGGACGTTTCAACGGCAGCGATATTTTCGACACTTCGACCAACCCGTTGTCTCACTGCCACGGCAACATCACACAACGAATATGTAGACTCAAATTTTTGCACTAAACTTGTTACTGCCTGTCTACTAGGGCGAGAATTACGACCGAAAATCGGAGTTAACGATCTTAAAGTAGCGGTCACCGACTCCGAATTTCTGCAGTAAATTTTTATAATTTGCAGACGTTGTTCGTTCGTGTAATTTGCCATGATGAAAATGTTAAGTTTACTGAATAAATTGACAGTGACAGTTCGATGATTAGTGAAAGGGTGCGTTCACAAATTGAATTAAAAGTTGTCAAGTCCCTATTGGAAAACCCTTTATAAAGAACCTTCGTTTCTATTTAATATTTCGTATTTCCTTTGCTTTAATGACAGAAGAAATTCTTTTTTGGCATATCCTTAATTTGGAGTAATGATACTATTTTTAATTTGATCACTATTTCGCCAAACGTCTTCAAGGTTGTCCAATCTTGATTTCTGGTGCTGCGGTTTTCTTTTTAATGTGTTCCATACATTTTCAATAGGATTTACATCGGGAGACTTTCCAGACCCGTCCAATAACTGTAAGTTCATTATATTCAAGTGTTCTTTCACATATTTTGCTAGCATTGTCGTGAATAAAGACGCATCATCCTTTTGCTTCCATGCAAAGTACCAATGTAAAGTGTTAATCACTCATTTATGACTATTTTGTATTGACTTTGATTCATTGTGCCTTCGAGAAAGTGGTCCTAGATCCTCTGTTGTGACACGTAGCCATATCATCACGAAAGAAGAACGTTTCACTATTTTGGCGATACGTTTTTCTTTGAAGCAATCAGATGGTAATCTTCACACGTATTCAATACGTTCTAGTAACGTCTATACTTTTTATTCTATTTATCACTAAAGATGACCTCTGAAAAATCTAAAACATTGAAATTTTGCAATAAATTTGATAAATACGTAAAAGTGGGTTAAAAAATTTAGTATTTATGTTTGTGATCACTGGAATAAGTGTATTGAAATTTAGGGCGGTTATGTCGAATAATAAAATGTATTTCAAACCATGAAATCGCGTTTTTCTTATTGAACGACAAAACTTAGTCAACAACCTGGTAATTCTGGTAGATTAGCTCTATATTTGGAAGCAATCCTGAAAGGAAAGTGTCTGACAATATGTGTAAATTCACATGAATATCTAAAGCTGGACGAAAGGTTTTCTCAGGAACTAAGGGGAATAGGCAATATTTTGAGATAGAGAATGTACATTTTGCACCAAATGAATGCTTACCGCATTCCCAAATAATTATTTTACTAACTCCTGAAGATTCTACATTCGTACTACCAATTACAAATCCCAAAACGACTGCTTCTGACTTTTACCCAAATTTCAGTTATATCAACGTATAAAGAACCCATAGAAGCTTGGATAGATAATCTCTATGGACCGTCTGGTCTTGCCGCAAGCGCCGCTTCAGGTCTGGTAAGGATAATGCATGTGAAAATGGACGCTGTTGCCAACATAATACCAGCGGACACTTGCGTCGCAGCCTTGATTGCGACAGCCTGGGACGTTGCCCAAAGAACTTGCGAAAGGTAAGCGAAGAAATTGGTGTTAAAAAACTTTTAAAATCTCTTATTTATCTAACTGCAGGATTCCGTCCAATATACCAATATATAACTACGAATCTGCATCGGAAAATCCTATAACGTGGGGGGAATTTCACATTTTGAACAGGTTATGGATACAATACTGTCCTGTGTCTTATGCTATGTGGTGTCTCTGTTTCGAATCGGCGGAAAGCAATATAGTTTATTCTGTGAAGAAGGTGTTATATCACATATTGCCGGCCACTATATTGGACATATTGTCAATATGCAGCGGTAGAAAACCAAAGTGAGTAGTCACTACAAGGGTAACCGTTTATATTTCGGGAACTGGCAACACTGTTAGTGTTGCCTCCGATCTGATAATTACATCGTGAAGTTTGTCATTCTGGACAATATATTTACTTTCACAGTTTTATTATCCGGTCGGTATTTCTATTGTTGACAGTAACTTAAAAATTTTATGTCAGCGAAAAAATGGAATTAACTCGCGAACATTTTCGTGTAATTATTTTTCATAACTCCCGGCGTGGATTATCTCAACAAGAATGCATCGACTAGCTGAACTCTTTATATGGTGATGAAGCACCATCGAAAGCTACAGTATATCGTTGGTATAGTGTATTCGAACTTTGACGGCATTCTTTGGACGATGAATTTCGTGAAGGTCGTCCCACAAATGCTGTTGTGTCGGAAACATTAATGCAGTGTCTGAATTGATAATGCAAGACCGTCGTGTGACATACCGTGAGATCGAGGCATCTTTAAGTATTAGTAACACCAGCGCTTATGTACGCTGGTGTTACCTGCATGAACATTTATCCGTTAAGTAGCTATGTTCACGTTGGGTACCACATAATTTGACAACCGCTCAAAAAACGACTCGCGTCGATTGATGCCAAGAAATGCACAAAAAATACAATGGCGGTGCTTCAAAGAACATTTATAAAGCCATCACAGGTGATGAATCTTGGATCTATACGTATGAGCCCGATAGTAAACAGCAGTCGACTGTGTGGGTATTCCAAGATGAGCCAAAACAAACAAAAGTTGTTCGCGCTCGAAGCACATCAAAACAAATGGTCGCCTATTTTTTCGGAAAAGCCGGTCACGTTGCAACCGTGCCTTTAGTGGTACACAACTATTTGTTTGCCAAAACCTTTTGAAGAAATAAGCAAAACAAACCGAAAACGACAGATCATTCTCCACCATGACAATGCGAGCTCTCACAGGTCGATTTAGACAATTGAATATTTGACCGGGCAAAACATTGAATTGACAAGCCCTGATCTAGCACCCTGTGATTTCTTTTTGTTCCCACACGTGAAGAATAAACTTTGTGGTCAACGGTTTTCTACGCCGGAGAGGCAGTTGAGGCATTCAAAACTTATATTTTTGAGATACCGCCTTCACAGTGGCAGCGATGCTTTCCGGACTGGTTTAAACGAACACAAAAGTGCATTGATTTTCAAGGAGAATATTTTGAAAAGCAATAAAACTATATTCGATAATAAATTTTTTGGTTGCTATTCCCGAAATGTAAACAGCTACCCTCGTATAGTTGTTTTAGGTACAGTTGGTTAACTTAAAAGTGAAATAATTGGTTTTAAAATTCATTAATAATTCATTTTTAATCCGTAAAAAATTCTTAGAATAGTGCTCATAAAATGTTATTCAAGTCATTCGCGATCTATTCAAAGACGACGTTCTTTTTTTATTACTTGTATTTTATGTTTGTTTTTTACACGAAGCATTTAACACCATGTTCGCAAAACGTTTACTTATTTTAATTACTTTTATTGGAACCGATTTAATAAAGTTGTTCTAACACCAATTAATTACCTATTAATAAAACAAGCATTTCCACTTAAACCATAAAACATAATTTTCCGATTATATTTTGCATATTTTCACAATCTTACGTCATTAAATAAAAAAAACTACTGTAATTTATTGGGTTGGCAACTAAGTACTTTCGGTTTTGTAGTATAAAATAAAACACTTTTTTTTTAAACAAAGAATAGTTTTTAATCAATTATATATTTTCCATTTTACTCAATGACCTTTTGCCATCTTTCTTTCAGCTGCATGATTCCGCGCTCATAAAATTTCTGGTCCTTATCAGCAAAAAAGTGAACCAGGTGCGAGAGAAGGTCATCGTCATTTGTGAAAGTTTTATCATTTAAAGAATTCTGCAAACTTCGAAATAAATGGTAATGTGACATCACTTCCCAGCCAAGCTCCAATAGTTTCCCACGAGTTGCCAAAGATGTGTGAGGCCTTGCATTACATGTATCGCACACAACAATTGAAAAACATTTAAAATATCTTGGGCTAGTTAAGAAGCTTGATATTTGGGTACCTCACGAATTGACAGAAATTCATTTAACACAAAGAATCAACTTTTGCGATATGCACCTTAGACGAAATGAAACCGACCCTTTCTTAAGAAGAATCATCACTGGTGATGAAAAATGGGTCCTGTACAGTAACATAGTTCGAAAACGATCATGGAGCAAACACGATAAACCAGCTCAAACCACATCGAAAGCTGAATTGCCTCCAAAAAAGATCATGCTGTCAGTTTGGTGGGATTACAAAGGTGTTGTGTTTTCTTAGCTGCTTCCAAGGAACCAAACGGTCAATTCTGATGTTTACTGTCAACAATTAATAAAACTGGATGAAGCAATCAAAGAAAAACGGCCAGAATTGTCAAATCGGAAAGGTGTAGTTTTCCACCAAGATAATGCAAGGCCTCACACATCTTTTGCAACTCGTGGGAAACTATTGGAACTTGGCTGGGAAATGATGCCACATCCCCCATACAGCCCTAATCTAGCACCATCTGATTACCATTTATTTCGAAGCTTGCAGAATTCTTTGAATGGTAAAACTTTCACAAATGACGATGACCTTCACTCGCACCTGGTTCAGTTTTTTGCTGATAAGGACCAGAAATTTTATGAGCGCGGAATCATGCAGCTGAAAGAAAGATGGCAAAAGGTCATTGAGCAAAATGGAAAATATATAATTGATTAAAAACTATTCTTTGTTTAAAAAAAAAAGTGTTTTATTTTATACTACAAAACTGAAAGTACTTAGTTGCCAACCCAATACTTCAAGAAATTGCACTTAATCCATTTCCAAATACTTCCACGTTAGAATTGCATTAAGTAAATTATTTTTTTTTCTAATTTATTAACATTTTTAGAACACCCCTTGTCTTTAGATCAATAAATAATGTTTGTTATTTACATAGGACTTTGGAATTTGCATTTTAAATAAAGCGGTACTCATTTCTTCAATAATACAAAAAAAACACTTTACATTTTGCATACGCCGCCATTTTCACCCATTTCTGCCAACCTACTCTTTCATCGTACAATGATTGGCGCGAATTTCAAATTGTCCGTCGCTACATTCATGTGTTACACCAATATTTAATTACGAAATTAGAATTGTCTCAGCCAACAATTGAATAACATTTTATTTTACAGGATCGTAAAATTGTATAGCAAAATACATAAACTCTCAAACGTACTATCGTATTTTGCAATGAATGAATGGAAATGCAGTAATACCAACGTTGTAAAATTGTGGAACAAGCTCAATCAAGCGGACAAGGAACTATTCCCATTCAGCATGTCGACAGTCCACTGGACAACGTATTTTAAAAACTACGCCTTAGGTATAAGATTATATTTGCTCAAAGATTCCAAACAGACCATTCCAGCGGCGAAACTTCGGAACTGGAGGTAATATTGCGAAAAAATTTACCGAACGCTCTTTAATGTTTAATTCTTTACAGATTCGTGATGTTACACAATTTGCTCAAATTCAGCCTCTTATTTTTTATTACCAATTTATTTTGGAACTCGTTGTATAAAGGTGTCGGAAAACTAGCGAATAATATGGAACTATTTTAAAATATTATCGATGTACCTTATTTAAATATTATTTAAATGAAAACTAAGTTGTTTTACGGAATATTTTTGTACTATATATTAAGATAGTTGTTTTTAAAGTGCATTTAATAAAGAAAATATTTTTATATAAATTTTGTTTAATTAATTTCAAAATTGGTCAGCAAAGAAATGATCCAAGTCAAATAGAATTGTCACTTCAAACCAAGAGTTCGGTAAACGTTCGCCGTGGCGCCTTGTGACGCCTAGAGAATAAACAAAGAGCTGGATTTGATTTGCTTTTAACTAGGACCATAAAGCTTAAATACGCAATTTTTTAATCTATTGGGTTGGCAACTAAGTAGTTTCGGTTTTGTAGTATAAAATAAAACACTTTTTTTTTAAACAAAGAATAGTTTTTAATCAATTATATATTTTCCATTTTGCTCGATGACCTTTTGCCATCTTTCTTTCAGCTGCATGATTCCGCGCTCATAAAATTTCTGGTCCTTATCAGCAAAAAACTGAACCAGATGCGAGTGAAGGTCATCGTCATTTGTGAAAGTTTTACCATTCAAAGAATTCTGCAAACTTCGAAATAAATGGTAATCAGATGGTGCTAGATCAGGGCTGTATGGGGGATGTGGCACCACTTCCCAGCCAAGCTCCAATAGTTTCCCACGAGTTGTCAAAGATGTGTGAGGCCTTGCATTATCTTGGTGGAAAACTACACCTTTCCGATTTGACAATTCTGGCCGTTTTTCTTTGATTGCTTCATCCAGTTTTATTAATTGTTGACAGTAAACATCAGAATTGATCGTTTGGTTCCTTGGAAGCAGCTCAAAAAACACAACACCTTTGCAATCCCACCAAACTGGCAGCATGATCTTTTTTGGATGCAATTCAGTTTTCGATGTGGTTTGAGCTGATTTATCGTGTTTGCTCCATGATCGATTTCTAACTATGTTACTGTACAGGACCCATTTTTCATCACCAGTGATGATTCTTTTTAAGAAAGGGTCGGTTTCATTTCGTCTAAGGTGCATATCGCAAAAGTTGATTCTTTGTGTTAAATGAATTTCTTTCAATTCGTGAGGTACCCAAATATCAAGCTTCTTAACTAGCCCAAGACATTTTAAATGTTTTTCAATTGTTGTGTGCGATACATGTAGCCTCTCCGCAACCTCTCGAACAGTTATATGACGATCCTCTTCAATTATGACTTTGATTTGGTCATCATCAACTTCAGTAGGCCGACCAGAACGTTGCTCATCTTTGAGGGAAAAATCTCCAGAACGGAATTTTTTATACCAATTCTGACACGTGCGCTCTGTTAAGCAATTAGCACCATAAACTTCACACATCTTTTTGTGAGCCGCAGCAGCTTTCTTTCCTTTACGGAAATAAAATAGTAAAATATGTCGAAAATGTTCGTTTCTGCACTCCATTTAAAATTAACCCACAACTAATAGCTTTAATAAAAATCACGCACTACTTGCTTCTGAAGTTACGTCAATGTGACTGGTATCACGCGACAAACGGTAAAGTACAGCACTAACATACGTTATACAAAAAATAAAGCAACGCTCTCTATCAGTAAAAACCGAAAGTACTTAGTTGCCAACCCAATATTTTTGTTTGAGCAAACCTACACTTCGACGCTAGTATCGGATTAATCGACCAATAGAAAAAATCAGAAATAAAATGCTCTAAATAGTTTGTAGCCATCTTTGGTTTTATTTTATGAACGCGAGGTTAGCCTTATTTACTTGTGTATATTATTTTGTATTTGGATTTGTTTCTTGTAAATGTACATATATAGTGTGAGCTAAAATGAGTGACCTGACCCAACACTTCTTTCCATACATATCACCTCAATATTTACTTCCTCTTAAAATTAGACAGTGTCTCACGCAATTCTAATAATTATAATAAAAATATGCTAGCTACTATGTAAACAACAAATACTACTGTGAAAACGGCATTTTCGCTGCGTATATATGAACTTGAAGACTAAAAAGACTGATGAAGGCTAGCATATAAGTATAAATAATGGATATTAATCACAAAACAAGTTCTGTACACTGCACGTCAATGAAAATTTAATGACATAAACATAGAGTAGGAAAACTCACTAGAAATTACTAAACTGGTAACTTCAGATAGGAAAATGGAAATAACTACTGATATGGGGCATGCGGAAAGAAGTAAAAGATCAGGTCAAACAGTGTTGCTCACTCGTTACTAGATTTAAGTAGAATTAAGTTTAGAACAACGAGTTTGCATACAGAATACGAACATTATTATGGAAAGAGCTTTTATTAATTAATTTAATCAACCACAGTGTACATTCATATTTAGTTTTACCAATAATTGCAATGGTTCAATATAGTTAATAAAATTATGACTAGCATACGATTTTCGTTTAAATAACAGCAACAATAGCCAAGTAAAGGTGTCTCTTAACCAATAGGTACAGCTACGTTAGTAACCAAAAGGAAAAACGCAATCAACTCGATACCTTTTCAGAAATTGAGGTTACGTAATTTGACGTAGGTTTTACATTGTCTTCGTTACGAAACAAAAAATTGTCATTTAATATTTAAAAAATATGTCAAAAAATACAAAAAATTGTCCAAATCCTCTTAACATCCACGAAATTAACAAGGGAATTTTAAGTAAGGAAGAAAAACATCGCCTAGAACACGAATGTCTGGGTTACAACACCAAATATAGAGATGAAAATTATAAAGTATACGAAATGAAGAAACAACAATTCATAAAAGCCGGTAAAAAATACCAAGAAATGAACAAGCTGGCTCTTTTAAATACTAAAATTAAATCAGAAGATACTTATAACAGTATAAATTTCGATTTTCTAAATGATTTGCCCGAGGTTAGTATAGTAAAAATAGTCCACAACATGAAAATTGCGTTAGATAGCGCTCTCAATTAAATAAATGGCGGCATCTATTTTGAAACTAATTATAACACCAGAATACACTTCTCAAAATTTTCACCATATCTTTTAATAGCAAAATAGCAATGAAAGTTCATTTTTAAAGATTAAAATTTGGCAACAAAGTTTAGACATGATTCAAATTGAATTTACTTCCCTTGATATCAATACTTATTGCAGCAGTTGAATTTGATGGAGCCTGTGGTTGATTGACTTGATCAATAAGGTTGATATATAACCCCTTTCCACAATTAACTATTTGTAATTCTGTATACGCATTTCGACAACCAAGTTGTCATCATCAGCAGACAATTTCAAAGTGTCGCACCTGGTAAAACACGGCGAAAAAATTGCACGAAAAAACCAACTCCGTACGCGATCCTCACCGTTCAAAACCAAGATGTGCACTGTGTCTGTTTCACAAGATTTTTAAAAATACTTTTACTTAAACTAACATGCACTATATTGAAAAAGGTTATTATGGTCAAGCAAGTGATTTATGTGGGCACCACAGAGCAATCGGGAAAAGCATTTTGTTTGTTTACCTTTCCATCGTGTGACAAAAAATCTGAATAGTATTTTTAAAGATCGCGGGTTTAAAGTGTGTTCCCGCCCTAATAATTCCCTTAAAATGCTTTTAGGAAATGCAAAAGACAAAATTGAAGAGAATAAAAAATCGGGAATCTACCGAATTGAATGTTTAGAGTGCAATAGACAATACATCGGCCAAACTAAAAGATCGATCGAAACCAGGTATAAAGAACACCTTTCGCACATAAAATTCAACCGACCGGAAAAATCGGGTATAGCGAGACATGTATTAGAAAATAACCACAGTGTTAATATGGATTGTTTACATTTGATAAAGAACGTGTACAATTATCGCGAACTGGACGCGTATGAAAGCATGCACATCTTAAAGAATTTAAGCCATGTGGTGAACTTTAATGACGCCGGGCCCTTGCAAACCCCTCTTTTCGCTCTACTGAAAGACAAGAGGAACAATATCATAAAACACACATAAATCACTTGCTTGACCATAATAACCTTTTTCAATATAGTGCATGTTAGTTTAAGTAAAAGTATTTTTAAAAAATCTTGTGAAACAGACACAGTGCACATCTTGGTTTTGAACGGTGAGGATCGCGTACGGAGTTGTTTTTTTCGTGCAATTTTTTCGCCGTGTTTTGCCGGGTGCGACACTTTGAAATTGTCTGCTGATGATGACAACTTGGTTGTCGAAATGCGTATACAGAATTACAAATAGTTAATTGTGGAAAGGGGTTATATATCAACCTTATTGATCAACTTATTGCAGCGTCTATCTTCCATGCATTAATGACTAATGTTGGCTATTGCTTCGTAGATGTCACCAGCAGTCTCGCAACTTTAAAATATAAAAATGTAAATTAAATACTTAAATAACAATATTAATACTTTATTAACCGAAAAAATCTAAAAAAATTTCACAATTTTTTTATGTCAAAGTAAGTGTAAATATAAAAGTTCACCAATGTTACTTGTAACTTCAAATATTTTCTAATGATTTGAACCGTTTCCCACTACTTTCAAACAGCCAAAAGTGTTTTTAAAACTTGTTTTATAAAGAGAAATACAAAAAATTAGCTTGAAAATATATTTTTTATAACTCCAGCAACAGGGAATTATAATAAACAATTTTATGCAATACAATAAAACTCGTTACATAAGAAGGGCAAAAGATGTAGAGTTAGATAACTTTAATAATTACTTAGGTATGTATGTCTATATTTACAATTTACGCTACAAAATCAGTACACAAAAAGACTTTCAAATGTACTTATTTGATATTTTTATATATAAATGCATTTTTACAGGAAAATATATTAAATAACAACAAATACGATACTACAGGCCTTTTGTTACGAAAAAGAACTGAACGACCGTTACACAAAGTAAGAAATTTCCACCTCATTAATAGGAACAGCTATAAATGTTAAACCTTAATCAACAGTAAAATATTTAGGTTCTACAAGTGAATAAACAAGAAGTATGTGTGACAGAACCTTGGCTTAAACGCTATTTAGTTTTGAATAAGTTTATTCAGGCTGCTAGAAGCATTATTTGCAAAAACAGATTATTAAAGAACTTGGAAAAATTGCGACTGTTAGATGAAGAGAAACTAATGCAATTTGAAACAACGAAAAAACAATGCGATAACATTTCTTATGGAGAAATTTTTGACAAGTACTTGTAAAATAAAAAATAAATGATGTACATATATTAATATTGATTCAATTGTAAAGCTTCAATATATCTATAAATATTAAAAGGAGTTCAAAATAATTTATGCATCACTTGTTAAATTATCC
Source organism: Dermolepida albohirtum (assembly GCA_031893035.1). Lineage (NCBI taxonomy): Eukaryota > Metazoa > Arthropoda > Insecta > Coleoptera > Scarabaeidae > Dermolepida > Dermolepida albohirtum. Next base: position 94,650 of record JAVIWB010000078.1, on the reverse strand, counting down.
GTCTACATATTCAAGTAACGACAAATATTACAAATAAAATAACAAGATATAAACCAACGTAAAAATTTTTATTTTAATATTTTTCTTACAAATATAGAATTTATAAAAAATTAAATTAAAAATTATATATTTAAAAATACAATTAAATAAGCCTGCAACTTTTTTAAATTATATATTTAAGTCATCATCGGGGTCTTCTTCATCCCAATCGTCTATTTCATCAAATTGATAGAAAATCTTACCACCTTCTTCTATATTTTCCCTTAAAAAATAAAAAATCAAAGTAAAAACAATTAAATAAATAATACGCATACCTAGGCAAGTATGGTAACACTACTGAATCTTTAGCCTTCTTTTCATCGGCTTCCAAACTAATTTTAAAAGTAGTTAATTTATCAGGTTCCACTTCTTCTATGGACTCCTTCACTAATTTTTGTGGGTCTAATTTTTTGATAGTGTTGGTTTTTAATATATTGTCTTCGAAATAATATTCTTCCATTTGTTTAACTACTTTACCTCCTGATTTTTTATACGTATAAATTAATCTAGGCCTATTGGAATAAAATCTTGGTTCTAGAGAAACAAAAAATGTCGAGAGATGTTGAAAATATTCCAGATATTTAAGGTCTTCAACTAAATCTGAATGAAAAATTGCTACTACCTGTGAAACTTTAAATAAATAAAATATATATAATTCGTAATCATTATATAGGTATAACTCACCATTTTCACTATTAATTGTCTCATGTAACAACTTATATGTATTATTAAAACCATATTCTAACATTACATGAACCAATGAATCTATAAAAAGAATAGAATTACTGTTGATTTTGGAAATTACACTTTCTATAGATAATTTTTCTCGATCCCCTTCATTCTTTCTCCAGTTTTTTAAATTGGATGTAAAATCATATGTGTATACATCTTTTGTAATTTTTCTTTGATAATATCCTTCGAATATCAAATAATGAACATCACAATTTCCGAGTTTTAATCGTGAATCTATTAAAAACTTTAAGATATCTAATCCTGTTTCTTCTTTATTATCTAAAAACTAATACATTGACTGGGTTCTACAAAAAAATCAAAATGTTACCTTCGATTAAAAGAAATTTTGAATATGGAACTGTATTTAAAAGTGTGATAAACATTTTAAAAACCCTCTCGAGGTTATAAAGCAACCAAGTGTCTACATGGCCAACATATGCATTCTTAATGTAACCAACTATACTCTTATTTCAATTCTGTATTATATATTAAATTTAAAACTAAATCAGACTTTAATTATTTAATGTTTCAAATACCACGATATTTATTTTTTCTGTTCAATTAAATCGTTTTATCATTTCAAATAAACCAAAATACTAACCATTACATTAGGTTGAATACACTGCATGTCAAAAAGATGATTCTACTGAGATTACTTTGTTAAAAACAGAATGATTCATTAGGAAGATCATGTCAGAGCCTAGTACAAATGTAAGTAAAAACATTAATTTTCGCACTAAAAAGAAGTGTTTATTTATGTATTAAAGTACAGATTTTGAGGTTATGCACCCGTCATTAAATTTATAGGACTCGCCTAGCAATGATCTGGGGAGCCCCGAGGAAGATGAGGATGAACCCAAATTGAAATACGTTAGAATTTCGAATGATTTGCATAGTATTTTGTTGAACGATGCGGCCAAATGTATCGCGGTCCATCCTAAGGTATTCAATACTGGCCCATGCACATTATTTTAATTGCTTTTGTTTAGTTTATTTGTTTAGGCACTGATTGGGGGGTGATACATGTGTTAGATCATCAAGGAAATAGTATTAAAGATAATGAGTTACGTGTACATACCGTCGCCGTAAATCAAATATCAATTGATTCAAAAGGTGATTACATAGCAAGTTGTTCGGATGATGGAAAAATTTTTATACATGGTCTTTATACTAAAGAAAATCACGTAGTTAATATAGGAAGATTGGTTAAAACAATTGCATTAGATCCTAATTATTATAAAGCCGGGTCCAATAAAAGGTTTATAACAGGTATTTTATTCACTTCAAATCTTTAAGCCTTGAATATCAAAAATATTTTCTTTCATTAATAAGGTGATGACAAACTTACATTACATGAAAAAACATTCCTTGGTCGCTCAAAATCGACCGTATTATGCCTTAGCGAAGGACTTGTTCGAAGTCTGACTTGGGGTGAAAATTTTATTGCTTGGTCTAGTGATACAGGTGTTAGAGTTTATGATATTAATGCTAGATGCTCTTTGGGGTTAATCAAATGGGAAGACCGTCCGGGGTATGTACGCTTAAGGTTTTTATTTCACTCAAAATGATTGTGTAATGTATTTCAGTATTTCGATCAAGAAATTCAAGTGCAATTTAAAGTGGGCTGACAATAGAACATTACTAATAGGTTGGGTAGATATGGTTAGGATATGTATTATAAGAAAACGTAGCACAAATGAGTTAGGAAATAGGGAGTTATCTGAATACCTCGTAGATCCAAGTAAGTATTGAGTTTTTTTTTAATAAGAAGTATTTTAATTTAATTTTTTCCGACAGTTTCTGCATTTAGAACTGAATTTTTCATAAGCGGCATTGCACCCTTGAATCATCAATTAATACTGTTGGGTTTTCCAAAAGAATTAGACAAAAATCAACGGTCGTTGCATCCAGAACTCCATATTGTTAAGTACAAAGACAATGACTATACCGAAATCTACGCAGACAGCTTATCGTTGCGCGGGTTTCAACAGTACAATGTAAATGACTATCATTTAGATGTGTTAATGGAGGAAAATCGATTTTTTATTGTGGCACCCAAAGATATCGTAGTAGCTAGTCTTTTCGATATAGATGATAGAATTCAGTGGTTAATGGAGCAACAGTACGTGTATTTTATATTTTGTATCATAAAATTAGTAGTTTGTTTTCGTTATATTGTAGCGTACATAACCTCACTTGTAGCGTACATAACCTCATTTTTCGCTAAAACTTAAAGAACTACATTTTTTTGGTTATTTTATAGGAAATTCAAAGATGCATTGAACGTCATATTATTTGCAAATAAAAACGAAGTAAAAAGATTTACAAAAGAGACTGTCGGCATAGCTTACTTAGATCATTTAATTACGAAAGGTGAATACAAAAGTGCCGGGCAACTATGTTATAAAATTTTCGGACAAAATAAGAAGCTTTGGGAAGAGGAAATATTTAAATTCGCAGAGAAACACCAACTCAGATCAGTAAGCGTTTACATACCGAAATCTCCAGAAAACCGCTTAGACCCACACATATACGAAATGATACTATATGAATATCTAGTCTTTGATTCCCAGGTAATTACTTACAATTTACATCATCAAATATAACTAATTTTGTTGCATTCTAGGGTTTTCTTAATTTAGTAAAGGAATGGGATCCATCTCTCTACAATATTTACGCTGTTACTAATGCCGTTCTGGAGCATATAATCGTAACTGATTCAGATAAATTGATTTATTTCGAAGCTTTAGCTATATTATATTCCTATGATAAGAAATACGATAAGTGTCTTGCAACGTATTTAAAGTAAGATATTCTTCATTAATTTTTAACATAAAGATACTGAAATTTATTATTTTTGATATAGGATGAAGCATAAAGACGTTTTCAATTTCATCCGAAAACACAAACTTTATGGAGTTATATGTGATATGTTAATTGAATTAATGAACTTAGATTATGAGCAGACCATTGCTTTACTGCTTGAAAAGAACAACATAAACTCAGACGTAGTCGTCGAGAAGCTGAAAAATCATGAACTGCATTTATACAGGGTAATAAAGTTTATGTTACTTTATTGAGAAACATTTGATGTCTAAAGAATTAAATGCTTTTTTTTACAGTATTTGGATGCGTATGTTAAAAAGAATCCTTCGGGCCAATACCATGGTCATCTAGTCAAATTGTACGCTATTTATGATCGCGACAAATTACTACCTTTCTTAAATAAATCAGATCACTATCCGATACAAGAAGCCTTAGATATTTGTAGAAAAGCGAAATTTTATCCGGAAATGGTACATTTATTAGGTAAATCGTAACAATTCATACGCTTCAGACCCAACAATTCCCTACATTTTATTCTCCTTTTAGATAGAATTGGTGATACGAAAGAAGCTTTAGGACTTATCATGAATGAACTGAAAGATATGCAGAAAGCTATATTATTTTGCCAGGAACATAACGATGCTGATCTCTGGAACGATTTGATTCAACATTCGATTAACAAACCAGGTGCGATTTCTTTAAAAACAGTGTTGTAATTTCATTTAATTCTGCTATGTTGATGTAGAGTGTATCACGTTTTTATTGAGGAACATTGGAAATTACATCGATCCAACGATTTTAATAAATAAGATCAAAGTCGAAGAAAAAATCCCCGATCTCAAGAATTCATTGGTTAAAATGCTATGTGATTATAGTCTTCAGGTAAAAAAAATCTATTTTGGGAAGAATTTCGAGACATAACTTATATAAAACGATTTATTTCGTTCATTTATCATTTATGATTAAATGCTTCGTTGTTTTTAAGGTTGCTATTAAAGAAGGTTGCAAGAAAATCCTTGCGGCTGATTATTTCGAATTACACAACAAATTGGTAGCTCGTCAACAGAAAGGTATTAACGTTTCTGATGAAATAGTGTGCTGCGCCTGTCACAGGAAAGTTATATCGCAAGGTATCTTCTCGACTACACCCTAATTAAACCCAATGAGATTTAAAACACCATATTCTGCATGTTTCAGATTTAACAAGTATGCACGACATTATAGTGTATTATTGCAAGCACTCGTTTCATAAGAAATGCTTGCCGGATGAACAAGAACTAACCAGTTGTGCTATTTGTCATCCTGCTAGGAAAAAATAGCAGATTACTTTGTAAGTATATACGTGTGGATGTTATGGGATTACTATCTTTTTATATTTAAAAAATATCGAGTTACAACTTACAAAAGGAACACTAAAACAATTAGCTTCTGTTGTGTGATGTTTCTGTTTTAATTCTGATAGAAATTAACATAAGATGAAGAAATTTATATTAAAAATATTCGAAAACTTGTGTCTGTGGTAAACGTTTACCTCCATAAATGTTTAAGCACTTTTACAATTTCTAACACTCGATTTAATGTTCTTCATTGATGTTTCGACTAAGCTGTTACAGCCGGTACGATATTTGTTGAGCCAGAATTCCTAGAAGATTTCTGCATCACTTGGAATAACATCCCATAGGTTACACACATTGTGGGCGCGGCTTCTATCGTAGCAGCTTGCAGTTAGTCTTGCCCTGAAGATGTCCCATACAAATGGGTACGAAACGTCGGCAGATATACTAGTGACGCGGTTCCAGCCCGGAAACCCAGAAGCAGATAGCATGGACCACGACCACGGAAGTCTACGTACCAAATTTGTATACAATCGTTTGCGATCCATTTATGTAGCATATATACGTCACTGCATGCAAATATCTAGTCAACAGACCCTTGCATCGAATGTGGTTTAATTCCAAGAAATGACGAAGAGGTCTTCTGTAAATTCTGACTCAATAAATATCGCAACGACTATACTTAAATGCGTTGTATCTTAAGCATTTCTTTTAGTGAACGAAATATCATAAATCAGTGCCCCTACTAACAGATGGCGCCACTAATTTCGTTAAAATAGAGGTATTTCGGTTATTTTTAGGACACCAAAGTTGAAATTTGTTCAATTTTCCAACAAATCTATTAAATAGTTTGTTGTGGTACCTTCTAATACACTGTTCCCCATTTGTCTTCATAATTCTAGGCTATATTAGCAAAATACAGATTACTAAGCATGAATTTACCATTTATTGCGTTATAAATACTAATATATGCCAAAAAAAGGGAAGAAGTAATTTAGTAATTATTAAAATAATCGTTCTGTGGCAAATACTGTGGTGCGAAACTTAAGAAGTGACTGATAGTGAATTCTATGATGTCCTCCGGTTTCAGAAGTAATATGGTGTGGATATAATCGGAGATCATGTTCCTGAACTCCGGATGATCGATCATGTAGGACTTAATTTTTATATCATTCTCAATCTGGAATATAAAAAGGATAATTTATCATTCGAAATAGGTTATGCTTCGTCCACTTCATCGACAATTTAAAATCGTCTATGATTTATCAGTTTTATCCTACCTTTTCATCGAGATACTTCGACATTAACTGCATATCGCTCTCCCAAGCGTGTTTTAATAGAATCTGCTCGTTTGAAACCGATTTATAATTCGATAGATCCAATAAAGGATTTATTTGCAACATATAATTGCTTCCTTCCCAAGTTTGATTTATGATTTGACCTGTTTTTAAAAGGGGCAAAGGCTCAATTCAACGACTAAAATGTACCATGAGAATACCTTGCAATGTCAAAATTGTTGTGCACTTGTGTTCTATGCCACATTCCTCGATAATCGTCCTGTGAATTCTGCATACGTCGATCCTGCGATCGTTTACAACCTGACTTTCAGGACCCGTGCAATTCTGAAATATAGTTAACTGATTTAAAAACAAAGTAGGCGTTTCGGTGTTTGATAGTTGTCAGTTTTTTTTTGAGGTTATGGGAAATATTGCGAGTTGGAGTGCATTCAGTTAATGAAAACGAAGTTCGAACGCAGAAAATTGATCAAAAACGTGTTTAAAATATGCCAATTTAGTTTTCGTTTGGCATTTTTCGAATACGATTGAAATTAATTGTCTAAAATTTTTTCTTTTTGAAGGAGAAGCATTAAATTAATGAAATTTTTTTAAAGATAGCGCTATTTTTTACTTAAACTCAATAATCCATTATTTCTCAATGTAAATAGCACATTTAAGCTGCAACTCGTTGCCTATATGTTATAGTAAAGGTTCACAAAGTCTCAGCTAGTCCATGGGCGTTCTCAGAGATACATAATCGCAGAAACCGTAGGGACGGCTATGTACAGGCCGTGTGTTCTGCGAACCTTACTTATAGTATGTGGAATAGGAATGTAATTCCTATAGAAGAAGGTTATAACGAACGCACAGGCGTGACTTAACATGTCGTATACGATGAAGTCACTGGAATATATAAAAGCACGTCTCAACACACTCCTCGATCAGTATCTATTGGGTTGGCAACTAAGTACTTTCGTTTTTTACTGATAGAGAGCGTTGCTTTATTTTTTGTATAACGTATGTTAGTGCTGTACTTTACCGTTTGTCGCGTACTAGTCACATTGACGTAACTTCACAAGTTGATTTTTATTAAAGCGTAACTTCAGAAGCAAGTATATAACTGTGTACCTTAGACGAAATGAAACCAACCCTTTCTTATTGATGAAAAATGGGTCCTGTAATAGTTCGAAAACGATCATGGAGCAAACACGATAAACCAGCTCAAACCACATCGAAAGCGTGTTTTTTGAGCTGCTTCCAAGGAAAAACGATCAATTCTGATGTTTACTGTCAACAATTAATAAAACTGGACTATTTTTGGATTAAAGCTCTGTGCAAAGGGTGCCGCTGAAGTTGATGATGACCAAATCAAAGTCATAATTGAAGAGGATTCCCGATAAATTCATTTAACACAAAGAATCAACTGATCTTACATCTGATTACGATCAAAAACAACAACGAGTTGATGCATTCTGAGCTGTGTTTGAAGCTGTTAAATCGTATTAAATCCATATGTTTTTTAGATAGTACTAACCTTCATAAAATTTGACAGCCCATTAGTTACTGAGATATTGCGTTAAGAGTGAAGCTACTTTTGTTATTTAAAAAAATGGAAAAAAAAGAATTTCGTGCGCTTTTTGAAGGGAAAAATACGATATGTGACATTTTAAATGACCGTAAAGTGGACATCGTGCATGAATATTTGGGCATGCGGAAGCTCTGAAAATGGCATTCGAACAACGAGTTGATGATTCTGAGCTGTGTTTGAAGCTGTTAAATCGGGTTTCCAATGGATGAAACATGGATTCATCTACACTCCAGAGTCCAATCGACAGTCAGCCGAGTGGACTGCACGCGATGAACCGGCTCCAAAGCGTGGAAAGACGCAACAGTCAGCTGGAAAAGTTATGGCGTCAGTTTTTTGGGATGCGCATGGAACAATTTTCATAGATTATCTTAAAAAGGGTCAGTCCATCAACAGCGACTATTATACAGCGTTATTGGACCGTTTGAAGAACGAAATCGCAAAAAAACGGCCCCATATGAAGAAGAAGAAAGTGCTGTTTCACCAAGACAATGCACCGTGTCACAAATCAATGAAAACAATGGCCAAATTAAGTGAATTGGGTTTCGAATTACTTCCACATCCACCGTACTCTCCAGATGTGGCCCCCAGCGACTATTTCCTGTTTGCAGACCTCAAGAGAATGCTCGCCGGGAAGAAATTTAGCAGGGATGAGGAGGTGATCGCCGAAACTGAGGCCTATTTCGAGGCTAAAGACAATTCGTACTACAAAAATGGTATCGAAAAGTTGGAAGAACGCTATAATCGGTGTATCGCCCTCGAAGGCAACTATGTTGAATAATAAAATCGAATTTTGCCAAAAAACTGTGTTTTACTATGGTAGACCGGGGACTTTTCAGTTCGACTGTTACTTACATATATGTTCCGACACATATCCCCGTTTATGTACATGGTGGACAGCTCGAACGTACCAATGTAGATCGTTTTCGCTAGGTATCTCTGCAAAATAAAGTTCGCGCCTTCCGAGATATAGTTTTTAGTCTTATTCAAGCTGTAGAACTTCCTGTCGTCAACATTGTCATCGGTGCTTAAGTGCTTAACGTAATAAAATCCCTTGAAAAGACCCACATACAAACTCTTTTCCGTAAGTTTCGTTTTCTCCGGAATTTCATCGCCGACTCCTTCCGTTTTGGTTCCATCAATCGCTCCGCTTTCTCCTTTACAAACGTACGCGCTACTAGATTTCCCCGATTTTCTACGTGACCTGGTACTTTCCGTCACGCTCATTCTCTTATGCGCGCTGAGTTTACTATACGACTGACCGTAACTATAACTAAGTTTTTTAGTTAGTTTACCGGAGAGCCGTCTCGTTCTCTCCTCGTCCATCATCTTTCCTAACTTGACAATGGGGTGGTCGCTTCTGCGTCGGCCACCATTACCCTCACCATCTTGCTCGTTGGAAATCTGTACCGACTTCCTGCTGGAAACTTTGCGCATTCCGCCACTGCTCACCCTGCTCGCTCGCTTACTTAATCTGCCGGTTCGCGATTGGTCCACTTTATCGATGGACTTTCTCGAGTCCTTCAATTTGCCGCTCGGTTTTCTCTTCTGCAGTTTCGAAATTGAAAGTTTGCTCGCTTTGTTCCATTCGATGCTTGTGTCGGAATGAATTATTGTTGGCAATTTTGATTCTTTTGTGGTATAGAATCTGGGGGAGGGGGGAAAACGTAGAATATGAGTTATTTACATCACTCGGGCAATATTCGAACCTACAATTTGCAATTGACTAACCACTTACAGTGAAAAAACATTGCTTCCCTCTATCGCACAACACACAAATATATTGAACGACGGATTAAGGGCGCGTTTCTCTCGCTAACTTGGCAACGAGGTTGCCAGAGCGTATGTAGACAAACACCCTTAATCTCAGCGATTTGCCAAGTAGATGAATGTTAAAAGGAATCATTCAAATATTAATAACACCCTGTTTATTACGTACACTACCGGTCATATTTATTTGCCCACCCCAATTTTATGTGTTTCCTGAAATACGGATTATCTTTCGAAAAATCCGTATTATAATTATTCAACAATATTATTAGTGGAAGTAATTCCATATGAATTTCTACGAAAATCTTAAATTGTTTATGATATATCGTAAAGGTGTCATAAATTGGAAAAATACCATAAATATTATATAGGCTAATCCCTACAGTATTAACAGTTTTACCTGCATTTCCGAAAGGTATTACCAATATTGTGTTATTGTACTAACTAATTACAATATTAAGATGTGTTATTCAAAAAGGAAAATAAATTTTATGTCAGTCATCGTTCATCTTTTGTTGCGAAAACAGTGAAATAGAGAGTTATTGTGAATATTTTAATGCAATGCCGAAGACGAAGGAGTTATCTGTTGAAGTGCGTGCTATGATAATTGCTTATCATTGTACGGGTAAAAGTAATCGCGAAATTTTAAAAGAATTACGATTAAATCGCAGAACCGTTGATTATAACGTTAAAAAATTTGAAGAAAGTGGTACATTTTCCAACAAAAGAAGATCTGGACGACGCAAAATTACTGCTGAAATGAATAGAGCGCGTGCTAAACCAATTAGTGTGTCCACGGTACAGAGAAGGTTAAGGCAAGCGGGTTTATACGGCAGAATTCCTCTGCGAAAACCACTACTACGAAAGCAAAACAAGATAAAACGACTAAATTGGGCTAAAGAACATAAGAATTGGACGATTGATCAGTGGAATAATGTGTTGTGGACAGACGAATGGAAGTTTGAACTTTTCGGTAGTAAAAGGCGAATATTCGTAAGAAGATCCGCAGGAGAAAGAGTACTGCCAGAATGTATTGTGCCTACCGTAAAACATGGAGGAGGTTCAGTAATGATTTGGGGGTGTTTTGGTGGAAGATCTGTAGGCGATCTCGTCAAAATTGAGGAAATCCTAAGAAAAGAAGGCTACAAGGAAATTTTAGAAAATAACGCCGTTCCTTCAGGACTAAGGATTCTTGGCGAAAACTTTGTATTTCAACAGGACAACGATCCGAAACACACTCTAGATTGTGTGGCGATTACTTGCGTCAACTAGAAGAGCAAGGGCAAATCTCCATAATGGTATGGCCAGCTCAAAGTCCTGATCTGAACCCAATAGAGCTTCTTTGGGAAGAATTGGACCGGAAGGTTCGAGAACGTGCTCTATCATCCACCGCTGTACTGTGGGAACAACTTCAAGAAGCCTGGGCACAAATTACAGAAGATACACTGCAAAAATTAATTGAAAGGATGCCGCGGTTATGTGCCGCAATTATCAAAAATAAAGGTGGGCACATCGATGAGAGCAAAATTTAATAATAATTAATGATAAAGTTTTTATATAAGAAAAATGTAACTATTTTATGTTTATTTTACACTATTGTATTGGTACAATATATAAATTTTCAGTACACATTTGATAGTTTAATAATTTTGGCTAAAACTAAGGGTGGGCAAATAAATATGACCGGCAGTGTATATTGAAAAGGGGTTCGGTGTTAAAAAAAAACTTCCCTAGATTTTCTTAATTGTTAAAATTCTTACTCCTTTCTTGCTTCTTCCAGGGTATGCAGATTTTTGTCGACCCAAGTGGTTATCGTCGAACCGGCATTGTATCCGTCGAAATCGAATTGGGAGGACAGATGTACGAGAAATTTTCTTTCAGTTCTATCGTGCTGCATACAGAAACCGCCATCCAACTCAGACTTTTCCTGGTCTAAAAATACTAAAAAAAATATCTAAATAAACACATATTTCTTTTAGCTTTTTATAATCACTCCCCGAATATGAATTGCAAAAGATCAAATTTGAATAGGATCGCGCACCAATAAAATTAGCTATTAAAATACCGTCATTTGGTTCTTTAATATCGTCCAATGGTATGACTTCAACACTTTTATTCGCATTCAATATTCTCGATAATCGATCATTGATGTCAGATTTTCTTCTTTCCTGAGGTGATTTGCCGGGCGCCTGCTGGATGTCCAAACACAAACCGCCGACCGGCTCTGGTACCAGTTCCGTTTCCCCCACCATATGTTGTATGATTAAAGTTTCTCTAAAGGTCAGTGCTTCATACATTACGTCGTCTATAAAAGAAAAGTATTGGGGAAAAAAATGCTATAATATACGAAATAATATAGAATTAATCATTCAATAATCAAAATTGCAGGTTTACATGCGAAATAATTAGATAATTTCTTATTTTACGGTTGGTATTGTCAATGTATTTCAACTATTTCATTTTCGTTTGTTTATCTTCTTTTAACTGTCAAATTGACAGATTCTAAGTGAACATAACCTATAATTTTAAGTTAAAAGTATTACGGGATGATCAGTCGATAATACCAATTGTAAGTGTTAAATGAGTTAAGTGAATTATTTAAATTAATAAAGCTCAAATTGTACTGTACATATATCATTACGATTACATACATTGTAAGCTACCAATATATACAAATAAGTAAATATAGGTTATGTTAATATTATAATCATGGAGGACGCTCATGTCTAAAGAATTGTAAAAAGAATTGAAGCTAAAATTAAAGAGAGGGAAAACACGGTCAAGGAGATAGAAATAGTATTGGCGTAAAATAAATATTTGTGTGGTATAATGTTACCTGCCCTGTATTGAAAGGATGCACCTAAGGTAACCTATATGAAGCGATATTCCTATATTATTTTGTCCTTTCAAATTTAAATATTTTTAGTATGTCAAGTGAATGTAATATGCCTAAATGATCACTAATTTTACACCTTCATATGTATTGCAAATAATATATTATGTCTTACTATACAATAGAAAAAAAAGGGACAAAAATACACGTCTACAAATTATTTATTTATATAACAATTAAATTTACACATTGAATAACAATAGATGTAGATTACACACGAAAATAGTGCTTTTTAAACAATATATTGTTGATGATCCGCCCGACCGTAGAAAAGATAGCGCGACTGCTTTTGCGGCAAACCCTGTATTACTATTTGAAAAGCACGTCATTTGTCTACAGTTTATTTCTGCAGCTTTACATGTTAGTATATATTTTGATGCTTTTAATAGATTACTTTTATTTTTATTGTTTAAAAGATGTGATATGTTATTTTCAATTATTAACAATTTTGCATATATTTTATGATTTATTTTGGTAATGACTTTTTTAACTACAAATACAGATATACCTAGTCCTGCCATAAATACTGATATAAAGGTTTTTAAGTACAAAAAGAAAACTGCAAGTTGGATTTAAATTATTTTTTGATAGTTTATTTTGGCAATAGTAAGCTACAAAATACAATGCAAATTACTCGAAATGGCCGCCATTTGCCTTAATACAACGCCGAAGTCTGCAGGGCCACTCATCAATCGCGGTACGGACGATATCCGTGGGAAAATTGTCGACTGCTTCTGTTAACGCTTGCTTCAATGATTCCAGGTTGCGATGGGGTCTTCTACAGACCATGCCCTCTAATATTGACCACAGTTTGTAGTCGAGCGAATCTGGGTCTGGGCTTGCTGACGGCCAATAGTCAGTACTAATAAACTCAGGTACATGATTTTCAAGCCACTGCTGAGTTGTTTTGGCCTTGTGAGCAGGCGCAGAGTCTTGTTGGAATATCCATGGTTGGTTTTGGAACATGGTGTAGTTCAGGGGCTCCACTACATTGCTTAAAATGTCTCGTTGATAGTTTTTGGCCGCCGTTTTAACTCCTTTTTCACAAAAATGCAAGGAAGTGACACCATCATAGGATACTCCCCACCATACCATCACTGAAGCAGGAAAATGACCTCGCTGAATCCTTGGCACCACTTCACTGGCTTCCTTGGAGGACCGTGCATACACCCTATCATTCTGCTTGTTAAAAGTTTCTTCCACGGTAAAAATTTTTTCGTCAGAAAACAGAATTTTTTTGTAATGCTCTTTGCCGTACAACGATATCAGGTATCTGCATTTTTTCTTCCTATTTGTCGTTTGAAAGCTTCAAGTCCTAGGTCTTGTTTAATGATACGGCTCATGGTTCTCGGAGCAATACCCATTTCACGAGCCATGATTTTCTGTTGTCGATTGATGCGGGACCTCACAGCATTGATGGCCTGTGGTGTACGAACTATGCGAGACACTTATGAAGTGCAATAACCGCAATACGGCTCTCTTTATCCGACCATTCCATAATGACGACTCACGCTATAGTGAAATTGTTCGGCACTTTTGTAAAGCATATATCAAATGTCAGAACTGCCAACATAAAATTTTTGTGCTTTCAAGTTATCATTTGCAAAAAGGTGCGTTTACACTTGTATCAATACTTATCGCAGGACTAGGTATAAGAAAAAAATATCTGCTATAAGGAGAATTCACTTCACTAATTTTCGTCTGACACCTCATCCATCAATATTATTTTGAGGATTGGTGTATATATTGAACTTGAAATTAACATACCTGTGGAATCTTCAGCTGAACAATTTTATGTTTTAGGAAAAATCAGTTCATTTTGCACTAGAATTCCTTTATATCTTTACTTATTCACAATGTTTTCTACCATGAGGTGTAAGACTGTGGAGTTGAGTTGACTACTTCTTTCCATTCCTTTATAATCTGTACCAAATTTTTGATTTCACTCCATCGAATATCTCTCTCTTGGGTCGTCTATTTCAATTCCTCTTGCCACGACTTCCTAAGTCCCCTGAATTTGCGCTTTATAAACTTACTTCGTTAGCCTTTCTTCTGTCATCCTGTGTGTATATATCCCAGCCATCCTAGTTGTCTATCCTGGATTCTTGTCAAAATTGATTTTATTTTGAATACTTCATTTCTTTATTGTAGTCTTCTAGCTTCCTCTTGCCACAATTTCTTAGGTTTTCCTCTTCCATTAACTCCCCGAACTTGCGTTTCATGAAAACATTTTCCTAGCCTTTCTTCTGTCTTCCTGTGCACACGTTCCAAACATTAGATGGATTCTTGTCAATTTGGTTTTATTTTGAATTAATTTCTATGTCTTTTCGTCTCTCTATTTCCCCTCCAGAATCTCTTCTTCCTTTATCTACTTCCAAATATTTAGCAGTGGGATTATTAAATCCACCACTGCCTCTAACATCCAGACGATTTTAGTCGCCGACTTGTATGTTAACAAAAAGTCTAAAGCATTTGACTTGATCGAATCATCAAGTCTTCAACGATTTTTAGGCAATTTTTTAAACATGCAGAGCACTCTACAATTATAACATTTCTAATTACAACCACTACTATATACCTATGAACAGCCTGTTAAAATATAATTGCGATAGACTAATTTTTCACTCATTTAAATAGGCGCTAAATGCGAATTTTGCCAGTACTGTCTCCATCTCTCTCTTAACAGTCGAACTGAAAAGTCCCCGGTCTACCATAGTAAAACACAGTTTTTTGGAAAAATTCGATTTTATTATTCAACATAGTTGCCTTCGAGGGCGATACACCGATTATAGCGTTCTTCCAACTTTTCGATACCATTTTTGTAGTACGAATTGTCTTTAGCCTCGAAATAGGCCTCAGTTTCGGCGATCACCTTCTCATCCCTGCTAAATTTCTTCCCGGCGAGCATTCTCTTGAGGTCTGCAAACAGGAAATAGTCGCTGGGGGCCACATCTGGAGAGTACGGTGGATGGGGAAGTAATTCGAAACCCAATTCACTTAATTTGGCCATTGTTTTCATTGATTTGTGACACGGTGCATTGTCTTGGTGAAACAGCACTTTCTTCTTCTTCATATGGGGCCGTTTTTTTGCGATTTCGTTCTTCAAACGGTCCAATAACGCTGTATAATAGTCGCTGTTGATGGACTGGCCCTTTTTAAGATAATCTATGAAAATTGTTCCATGCGCATCCCAAAAAACTGACGCCATAACTTTTCTAGCGGACTGTTGCGTCTTTCCACGCTTTGGAGCAGGTTCATCGCGTGCAGTCCACTCGGCTGACTGTCGATTGGACTCTGGAGTGTAGTGATGAATCCATGTTTCATCCATTGTCACATATCGACGCAAAAACTCGGTTTTATTACGATTTAACAGCTTCAAACACAGCTCAGAATCATCAACTCGTTGTTGTTTTTGATCGAATGTGAGCTCGCGCGGCACCCATTTTGCACAGAGCTTCCGCATGCCCAAATATTCATGCACGATGTGTCCAACACGTTCCTTTGATATCTTTAGGATGTCAGCTACCTCGATCAACTTTACTTTACGGTCATTTAAAATGATTTTGCGAACTTTTTTGATGTTTTCGTCGGTGACAGCCTCTTTCGGTCGTCCACTGCGTTCGCCGTCTTCGGTGCTCATTTCACCACGTTTAAACTTAGCATACCAATCAATTATGGTTGATTTTCCTGGCGCAGAGTCCGGAAACTCCCCATCAAGCCATGCTTTTGCTTCAACGGTATTTTTTCCCTTCAAAAAGCAGTACTTTATCAGCACACGAAATTCTTTTTTTTCCATTTTTTTAAATAGCAAAAGTAGCTTCACTCTTAACGCAATATCTCAGTAACCAATGGTTGGATTGCTGTCAAATTTTGACACGTTTCGTTTGAAGGTTAGTACTATCTAAAAAACATATGGATTTAATAACAGTAACTCCATCTATGTGTCAGACCGGGGACTTTTCAGCCGACCTGGTATATACCTATGAACAGCCTGTTACAAATATAATTGCGATAAACTAATTTCTCACTCAGAAAGACGTGCTAAATGCGAATTTTGCCAGTACTGTCTCTATCTCTCTCTTAAATGTCTCTATTTAATAATGGTCTCGATACCGATATAAAGACCGCCCTTTATATTTACACATCTATGATTATAGTATATTAAATGCATAAGCAAATATGTAATATACTGAAGACATTTGTGCTTTACCCAAAGTGTGATCATTTTTTTTTATATTTTATTAAGACAGCTTTTTACAGTAAAGGTATATATAATCTTGTATTGTACAATATTGTATTATATTTATTAGTTTTTTTTTCTTTTTGTAAATAATATATATGTAATCGATGTAACCACAAGAATTAAATATTTGTGTGTCTTGTATATTATATACATAAAACTGTATTTGTACTGCTTGTCATATTTTTTATATAAAGTATTTATGTTACACGATGGTTTTAGTTTTGTTATTCAACCATGACATTCAAGCTGGTAATATTAAACTGTTATTTTTTTACTTACAAAACATCTTTTATTTGATTTAAAACCCGATTTCCCGACCTAATGGTTCACTTCGAACGTCATCCATCGAAAGGTAATTTTGTGTTGAAGAGTTATTCACCAATTGATCAAAAAAGGCAAGAAACCCCTTTACCACATCAATGTTTATACTCTGTGTAAGCATTTCGATAACCAAGTTGTCATCAGCAGTGGCAGTCTGGGGGGGTGGAAGGGTTGGTGAGCCGGGCGCTTGCGAGGACTTCGCGCAACAACCCAGAAAGTATGATAAAAAAAGCGTAAGTACTATTATGATATACAGAAGTACTTTGCACAAAGGCTGAACGTGAATTGAACAGTTACGACACCATATTTATTGTGAAAACTAGAAACCATGTGTTAAACATAGATAAAGTTCCGATAACATATTCTGACCTCATGAGTTCCTGCACTATGCAGTCGGTAAAAAGATCCTTAAGTATAACTAAGTAATACTTGGTCTTCGCGTAAAGTAGTTGACGAATGTTTCTGTAAGAGCTTTACCATGAACCAAAATACAATACTGTGATTAATTTCTGCTGACGAAGACAAGTTAGTTGCCAAAATTCGTATACAGAATACGAACATTGATGTGGTAAGGAATTTTTACACTATTTTTAATTATTTTACCCTGTCATTGGAATGTAAACTTCTTTTGGATCATAAATCATTATTATTACTTTGTGCTTGCTTGGTGAATCGGAAATTGCAAGTAATTTCATAAAATATTTATTAGAAAAGGTGTTGTTATGGCTTGATTACGAACTCTTCAATTACTAAAATGAATTCAGCCCCACATAACCTTACCGATTTTTACTAATTTTAATTTTCGTATCTATATGTAAAGGGTTTTCCAATAAGGACTTGACAACTTTTTTTCAAAATAAAATGCAGACCATTTGGGATATTTCAGAAACTTTATTATCGGGTTAAAGTACAATCAAAACATTTATGAATGGAACTCGACTTCGTTCATATGGTCACCGCGGGCACGATTGCAGCGGTCGATTCGTTGGACCCAATTTTCGATTACTCGGCCACATAATTCGATCGAAACGGCTGCTATTTCGCGTTCAATGTTGGCTCCGAACTCTTCCAACGTTGTCGGCTTGTTGGCATAGACCAATAACTTGACGTAGCCCCAAAGAAAAAAGTCTAGAGGCGTTAAATCGCACAAACGAGGCGCCCAATCGACTGGTCCATTTCTTGAGATAACACGCTCATCAAACTTACTCTTCAATAAATCGATTGTAACGTGTGCTGTGTGGCTTGTGGCACCGTCTTGCTGAAACCACATGTTGTCCAAGTCCATATCTTCCAATTCGGGCCAAAAATAGTCAGTAATCATGGCGCGATAACGATTACCATTCACAGTAACGTGACGATCATTATCGTCGACGAAAAAATATGGCCCTATGACGCCGCCGGCATGCAAACCGCACCAAACAGTTATTTTTTATGGATGAAGTGGTGTTTCATGAAGCACATGTGGATTTTCACCCGACCAATAACGCATATTTTGCTTATTGATGAACCCATTGAGCCAAAAATGAGCTTCGTCACTGAAAATGATTTTGCGATGAAATTGATCATCTTGGCGCATCTTTTCCAGAGCCCAATCGGAGAACATACGTCGCTTCAAATGGTCCATCGGCTTCAATTCTTGAGTCAGCTTGATCTTGTATGGGTGTAAACCAAGACCCTTACGCAAAATTCGCCATAAAGTGGTCTGAGCGATGCCCAACTCTTGACAACGCCGTGGAATTGACTGATTTGGATCATTTGCTACGGACGTTTCAACGGCAGCGATATTTTCGACACTTCGACAAACCCGTTGCCTCACTGGCACGGTAACATCACACAACGAATATATAGACTCAAATTTTTGCACTAAAATTGTTACTGCCTGTCTACTAGGGCGAGAATTACGACCGAAAATCGGAGTTAACGCTCTTACAGGAGCGGTCACCGACTCCGAATTTCTGTAGTAAATTTTTGTAATTTGCAGACGTTGTTCGTTCGTGTACTTTACCATAATGAAAATGTTAAGTTTACTGAATAAATTAACAGTGACAGTTCGATGATTAGTGAAAGGGTGCGTTCACAAATTGAATTAAAAGTTGTCAAGTCCCTATTGGAAAACCCTTTATAAACGAACTTATTTGCAAAACCACACAATTTCTATCGTAAATTTCGAAACGTATACCTTAAAAATATAAACAACACGAAGTACGAACCTATTTGGAACTCCGGTAATATTTTTTTTAGCGTAAATAGTGGATGTTGATTGTGAGCTTTAACTTTTTCCTCGTATTCCTCTTTGAGTTTCTGATTTCTTTCGAATTTTTGAATTAATTCCTCTAATATTTCTTTAATCTGATTTTCGGTGAAGTTTGTGATGCCTTCGACAAATTCCTCATCTTCTCCGGCTAGTAAATCCTGTTCTCTCAGGTACTTTAATATATCTTCGTGAACGCTTAATGGGGTATCGTCCGGATCTAATAAATCCATGTTTTAAACAAAAATTCGGTGTACGAAATTTCAAATTTGACGTTTTTAATAGCTGCCCAGATTTGTAATATTTTACGATTTCACAATTTCTAGCCCGTGTACTTTTAATAATTTGCAACGTTCAAATATTTATAATTGAGACAAATATCAAATAAATTAACTTGTACAAAGTAAATTTTTACAAAATAACTCAAACTGGATTAATTTTGAAATCAAATTCATTGAAATAATAACAACCTACTTTATCAATAGTGTTTGTATATGTTGTATATCACTGTGTATATGCATGAGATTGTTAATTTGACAATCTAATCGTTTTTAATAGTCACAAAACATTACAGACACATTTTTTTGAATAATTCTTAAGAACGAAGATACATTTTATAATATAAACTATAAAATACACTTATTTTTGCTCGTCAAAATGGTAAGTTCGATATAATTCACGTAATTTACTTATTTTTAAGGTTAAGTTAGATGACAAAGCGGTATTCTTCTTCAACTAACTACATAATACAATATTTATTGCAAAACTATGTTTTAGTCTATTCTACAATATAATGGCGGTGCTATGGTTGCTATGAAAGGTAAAGATTGCGTAGCAATTGCAACTGATAAAAGGTTCGGAATCCAAGCACAAACTGTTTCAATGGATTTCCAAAAGGTATTCCAAATGGGACCCCACTTATTTATAGGTTTGCCAGGTCTGGCGACAGATACACAGACAGTAATGGAAAAACTACGATTTAGGTACAGTTCATTTACAATTTTGAATTTATATAAAAAAATTTTTAATTTTAGAAAAAATTTGTATGAACTTAAAGAAAATAGGAAAATTTCTGCTAAAATATTTAGTTCGTTAGTGTCAAACATGCTGTACGAAAAACGTTTTGGACCATTTTTCGTAGAACCGGTTATAGCCGGCCTCGATGCAAAAACTGGTGAACCTTATGTTTGCAATATGGACCTTATTGGTTGTCCCAATGAACCTGAAGACTTTGTAGTTGGCGGTACAGCATCCGCACAACTGTATGGTATGTGTGAAGCATTATGGGAACCAAATTTAGGTCCGGATGAATTATTTGAAACAATATCACAAGCACTGATTAATGCTTTTGATAGGGATGCTCTTTCTGGCTGGGGTGCTACTGTCTACATTATGTAAGTTAGCTTTTTTTTTTGTTTACATTGTTGCGAATAAATTTCTAATTGTTATTTTTCAGAGAAAAAGATAAAGTTACAACTAAGGAGTTAAAAACAAGAATGGACTAAATTTAATAAAAAATAAAAATTTTGTATTTCAATCTTCTTTCAATAAAATATTTAATTTTTTTTTTAAATTGTTTTTTATGTTCGTCTCCGTATGTGATCAGTTTTATCTATGATCTGTGATCAAACTTAAAACTAGAATTAAAAACTTTAAAACTGAAAATTATAAATATTAAAATTTATTCATAATAAAAATATTTATAAAAATTATTTCTTAAATATATTCTGAACATATGTAATAAAATGTTTTGTAAAGAAAAAATATAAATAAGGAAAGAAAAAAAAAAATTAAACGTGTATGTGGCGCCATCTTTAACACACTGTCTAAACTTTCTCAGCTGTAGTACGTACATAGTGACATCGCTTGGGTTTAACACAAACATTCAGACTACTGAAGGTTTGTACAATAGTTCTTAGATGGCGCTATTAAAAATCTGAAATCATTCGCGTTTTTTTTTTCTGTTTGAATTTCTATTTAAAATTATAAAAAGTTTAATACTAGTTATTGTTTCTTTCTTTTACCTTTAATATTTTCTACTGCAAACTTACAAATATAAAGATATTTTATAGGTAATTTTGATGGAGCTTGGGATTGATTAACTTAACACTCATAAAATATTTATTTCTGTTCGTATTCTTAACACGTAGTAAAATGTTTCACAAAGAAAGAAATATTAATAAACAATTTAAAAAAAGTATTTGACGTCATGTTTTAAGAGTCTATCGGTAGAGACTTCGTCCTGGTTAATTTTGGTTATGTTTTTAATTTCGGAAACTATTTCTAAACGAAAATTAATTATCTCGTATTTCCATCAAATGAAATCACGTCAAAAACAACAATAGAAAATTTTGGGTCGAAAATCATCTTATTTTCGAATCGAATTCATTGTATTGCTTAGGGGGGCGTTAAACCGTGTAATATGGCTTAACGCCCTACTTGTAAATCACGATTTTTGACATACTTCTGTTAATTCATCATTTCAATTGACACCAATATGCAATATTAATGAGGAAAACGCAATATATTTCTTGCATTGATTTTGTATTTGAAACAGACGTAATTATACGTATTTCACCCTATTTTTAAGTAAAAATGAATAATATCCTCGTTAGAGAAGTGAAAACGCTTTTATTTAAGAGAAACTAGTCTAAATAATTTATTTAATAGAATGTACAGTTACCTGCAATACCATGTGTACAGTCACCTGCAATGATGTACATACAATATCAAATTTTGTATTGATTTGTAATTAATTTTAAAAATTCTCTAAAAAAATTTAATGTATTGGGTTGGCAACTAAGTACTTTCGGTTTTTACTGATAGAGAGCATTGCTTTATTTTTTGTATAACGTATGTTAGTGCTGTACTTTACCGTTTGTAGCGTGATACTAGTCACATTGACGTAACTTCAGAAGCAAGTAGTGTGTGATTATTATAAAAGCTATTAGTTGTGGGTTAGTTTTAAATGGAGTGCAGAAACGAACATATTTTACTATTTTATTTCCGTAAAAGAAAGAAAGCTGCTGCGGCTCACAAAAAGATATGTGAAGTTTATGATGCTAATTGCTTAACAGAGCGCACGTGTCAGAATTGGTATAAAAAATTCCGTTCTGGAGATTTTTCCCTCAAAGATGAGCAACGTTCTGGTCGGCCTACTGAAGTTGGTGATGACCAAATCAAAGTCATAATTGAAGAGGATCGTCATATAACTGTTTGAGAGGTTGCGGAGAGGCTACATGTATCGCACACAACAATTGAAAAACATTTAAAATGCCTTGGGCTAGTTAAGAAGCTTGATATTTGGGTACCTCACGAATTGAAAGAAATTCATTTAACACAAAGAATCAACTTTTGCGATATGCACCTTAGACGAAATGAAACCGACCCTTTCTTAAAAAGAATCATCACTGGTGATGAAAAATGGGTCCTGTACAGTAATATAGTTCGAAAACGATCATGGAGCAAACACGATAAACCAGCTCAAACCACATCGAAAGCTGAATTGCATCCAAAAAAGATCATGCTGTCAGTTTGGTGGGATTACAAAGGTGTTGTGTTTTTTGAGCTGCTTCCAAGGAACCAAACGATCAATTCTGATGTTTACTGTCAACAATTAATAAAACTGGATGAAGCAATCAAAGAAAAACGGCCAGAATTGTCAAATCGGAAAGGCGTAGTTTTCCACCAAGATAATGCAAGGCCTCACACATCTTTGGCAACTCGTGGGAAACTATTGGAGCTTGGCTGGGAAGTGATGCCACATCCCCCATACAGCCCTGATCTAGCACCATCTGATTACCATTTATTTCGAAGTTTGCAGAATTCTTTGAATGGTAAAACTTTCACAAATGACGATGACCTTCACTCGCACCTGGTTCAGTTTTTTGCTGATGAGGACCAGAAATTTTACGAGCGCGGAATCATGCAGCTGAAATAAAGATGGCAAAAGGTCATTGAGCAAAATGGAAAATATATAATTGATTAAAAACTATTCTTTGTTTAAAAAAAAGTGTTTTATTTTATACTACAAAACCGAAAGTACTTAGCTGCCAACCCAATAGACTAAAAATACATTTACTGCATATAAAAATATTATATCCAAAAATAAATTAAAACAGATTTATACATATAAAAGCAACCGCAATGAATCTTAACAAATTCTACTCCCGTAAAAAAGAAAAGAAGGATACAAATCTGTAGAAGAACAGAAAATACTATGTAAAAAGGAATTGCTAATTGAAATGATTTTAGAAAGAACATAAAATGAAATTAAAATACAAAAACGGAAAACAAATGAATTTAATGTTGAAAAACTCTGTGATATTGTTTAATACGAAGGTGTCAGTTTATATTTCGGGAATAGCAAATAAAAATAAGTTTTTTATTATCGAAAATAGTTTTATTGCTTTTCAAAATATTCACCTTGAAAATCAATGCACTTTTACATTCGTTTAAACCAATCCGAAAAGCATTGCTGCCACTGTGAAGGCGGTATCTTCAAAATATGAATTTTGAATGTCTCTTCTGGCGTAGAAAACCGTTGATCACGAAGTTTATTCTTCACGTGTGGGGATAAAAAGAAATCACAGAGTGCTAGATCAGGGCTGTACAATGGATGGCGCATCAATTCAATGTTTTGCCCGGTCAAATATTCAATTGTCTAAATCGACCTGTGAGAGCTCGCATTGTCATGGTGGAGAATGATCTGTCGTTTTCGGTTTGTTTTCCTTATTTCTTCAAAAACTTTGGGAAACAAATAGTTGCGTACCATTCGGAATTGATCGTTCTACAACTCTCTAAAGGCACAGTTGCAACATGAAAAATTAGGCGACCATTTGTTTTGATGTGCTTCGAGCGCGAACAACCTTTGTTGGTTTTGGCTCATCTTGGAATACCCACACATTCGACTGCTGTTTACTATCGGGCTCATACGTATAGATCCAAGATTCATCACCTGTGACGACTATAAATGTTCTTTGAAGCACCGCCATAGTATTTTTGTGCATTTCTTGGCACCAATCGATGCTAGTCCTTTTTTGAGCGGTTGTCAAATTACGAGGTACCCAACGTGAACATAGCTTCTTAACGGCTAAATGTTCATGCAGGATCTTATGTACGCTGGTATTACTAATACTTAGAGATGCCTCGATCTAACGGTATGTCACATAACGGTTATGCATTATCAATTCAGACACTTCATTAATGTTTTCCGACACAATAACATTTATGGGACGACCTTCACGAAATTCGTCGTCCAAAGAACGCCGTCCAAGTTTGATTTCACCATACCAACGATATGCTGTAGTTTTCGATGGTGCTTCATCGCCATATAAAGAATTCAGCTCGTCAAAGCATTTTTGTTGAGATAATCCACCCCGAAAGTTATAAATGTTCGCGAGTTAATTCCATTTTTTCGCTGACATAAAATTTTCAAGTTACTGTCAACAATAGAAATAGCGACCGGATAATAAAATTGTCAAGGTAAATACATTGTCAAAAATGACAAACTTCACGATGCAATCATCACATCGGAGGCGACACTATCAGTGCTGCCAGTTCCCGAAATATAAACAGCTACCCTCGTATATACCTGGTAAATATAAATACTAAAGTGTTAGTATTTCTTTTACACATTTTTGGCGTTTGTTTCTGTTTCCGCTTCAAATTCTATTTCTTGTTTTCGTTTTTATCTTTCGAACTTTCTTCTTCCTCCTAAATTTATAATTCCTCACTTATCAACATCTATTCTTCTTGCACATTCTTTGGTGTCGTTTTCACCTTTCTTCATCTCTCAAATTATCGATTTAAAATTGAAACTAAATTGTTCGAATCCATTTATCTGAATTACATTGAATTTAAGCCTACTGTCTCTATAAAAATGGCGATCATCTTTAATATCCATCATCTTCACGCTTCCAAAATACGATTTTTTTTACATCTTCTTCACTAGCAAATCTTTCAAATCTTCTGCGATGTGGAACGTATGTTTTCCATTTTATTTTGATCTTCCAATGTTCCCTTTTCCCACTAACTTTATAATTCTCGACTTGTTAGTTCTCTTTCTACACATTTTTGGACCTTTTTCCTGTTTCCATTTCAAATCTTATTTGATTGAAATTCTCGTTTTGATTTTCCAAAGTCTCTTCTCCTTACAAAATTTATAATTCCTTATTTATCAATATCTGTTCTTCTCACGCATTCTTTGCTGTCGTTTTTACCTTTCTTCATCTCTCAAAATATCGATTTAAAATTGAAACTAATCGCTGGAATCTTCGGAAGGATGAGACCGGATTTTAATAAGTCCCCACTCTGTTGTTCCAAATAAGAAACTTATTAGTACAAATAAGCGTGAACGATTTGTAACATCTGCTTATTAAAATTTACCCCAACTGTACGATATTGAAAAAGCAGCAGATCATAGTTTGCATCAGCGACGGTATTGTAGCTCGAATAGGGCGATCTTACACACCCTTGCACTTGCAGTTCGAACACTTGCAATCACGGGCTAACTGTAACAACTAGGGTGTCATTTCGACTTCAATATTAACTTTGACAGAGCCCCAACCAAAACAAATCATGTCTATTAGTAATTTTAATCTGATTAAGGAACGGGATATGTACACAAAAATAATATATACTTTTGCGACATACTACTGTGGGCAAAAAATAGTAAGACTTTTAATTTAAATTTCGCGCGAAAACCCATTCGTCGAAATATTTTTTTTCTAGGTTGGTATAACTCTCAGTGACATCTGCGCCAAATGTCACATCAAAATAATCATTAGTGTTTAGTATACGCTTGTCTTTCTCAAGTACAAAAAGTGCATTCGGCGATTTTTACAATGAGTGAAATTATTCAACAAAGAAATTCCATTAAATTTTGTGTACGGAATCAAATTTCTGGTGCCGAAACGTTCAGAATGTTGCAAAAGGCCTTCGGTGATAATTGTTTGTCGTGAGCAAGTGTTTTTGATTAGTACAAATTATTCAAAGAGGGTCGAGAACGCGTTGATGACGAACCACGTCCAGGACGGACATCAACATCAACTGATGATCAACACGTCAATAGAATCAACGAATTAGTGCTTGAGAATCGACGATTAACATTCAGAGACCTTACTGGCATTGTTGGAATATCGGAAGGATCAGTGAAAACCATTTTGAAAGATCATTTGGGCCTAAGAAAAGTGAAAGCACGATTTGTTCCAAAATCACTCAATTTTTTCGAAAAACAGCGTCACGTTGACGTCTGTGAAACAATGCCTTCCGACTATCAAGACAAAATGAAAGGCATCATAACTGGAGATGAGACTTGGATCTACGCTTATGACCCGGAAACAGACGATCAATCGGCCGAATATCTTATCAAAGGTGAGCCGAAGCCCAAAAAACAACGTCAAAGCAAGTTAAAAATCAAAGTTATGTTGACAGTTTTCTTCGATTATCGAGGTGTGGTGCACTCGGAATTCCTCCCGACCGGCCAAACTGTCAACAAAGAATACTATTTGAGTGTGATGCGTCATTTGCGCAATGCTATTCGTAAAAAGAGGCCAGAATTATGGGCCGACAACTCTTTGGTTTTTGCACCACGATAATGCACCGTCGCATACTGCATTAATTCTTCGTGAGTTTTTCGCCAAATTTTCAACCAATATCGTGCCGCAACCACCGTATTCGCCTGATTTAGCTCCGTGTGACTTCTGGCTATTCAGCAAACTCAAAAGACCGCTCCGGGGAAACCGTTTCGAGTCAATTGAAGACATTAAACGTGAATCGCTACGCGCATTGAAGGCTATTCCTGAAATTGACATTAACAACTGTTTCGAGAATTGGAAGAAACGTTGGCACAAGTGTATTATACTACAAAACCGAAAGTACTTAGTTGCCAACCCAATATTTTTAAAGCTTAGAACATCCCAAATAATTATAAAAATAGGTTTTACGATTTTCCAACCCAATAAATTATTATAGATGTAATTTTCTTATGTGGATTTAATAAAAGAAATGAATGCTATTGCAATTTAAAAAACCAAATACATAATTCTGATACGTTAAAATACAAAACGAAGTTAAAATAACTATAAAAATTAATTAATCTCCTAAAAACATTTTTTTTACACAATATTACTAATAACACACCAAAAATACATCTGCAGCTAGTCTAACTATTATATTTAATCGCTGGAATTTCAAAAATATCCCAACTCGGCCCGAAACGTCGATATCAAGCTGACAAACTATATTAACCTTTATAACAAACATACAAAAGTCCTACTCCGCACCTGGTGGTCCTGTAACATCTTGAGGCATTTCTATTGGTCGCAAATTTAACTGATCTCCACCCCAACCACAATAACCAATCATCGTTTCAGATTGCCATTGCTAGGTGTAAAATAATAGTGTAAAACAAATGATATCTCCAGCGTTCAACTCAGCTTTGCAAAACTGTATTGTAGACAGTACTCCTGTGATTTTTGGCTGGTGTAAATTACAGATACTAATAAAAAGGAGGTAACGAACATATTTTTTGTTTTAAATCATTTTTCGTGTTCGTGTTGATTGTTAAAAAAAAGTTCTTCCTGATGAAAATGTCTTTTTCAAGTGACCACGGGCCCTGGGATGCCAACAATGTAAGTTATAATAAAATAGGATTTATTTGCTTAGTTTTAAATGATTTTGAGCTTTTTTGGCGTTAAAAATTAAAAATTTTAAATAAAAAAATATTTTAAAAGATCGGTAAAACAAATAGGGAAAATTTTGGCGTTATTATTTATTATTTGATTTAAAATAATAAAAATGGGTACAAATTTACATAATATATTTTATTAATATTTTTAAAAATGAATTTGCACCTTTTTTGCTTTAAAAATTGTATATTTCAAATAAAAAAATATTTTAAAAAAAGGAGAAGTCGCCACGACGCGCGGTTCCGGAGTTATGGTTGAAAAACAGGAATTGTTTGTGACAAAAAAATGCATTTTTGCAAAAATTCAGACCGTCGCGGCAACTAAACAGTTTGACTCTTCGCAACGAGCTTATTTGCATCGTCTTGAAGAGTACTTTCATCTGATAAAAAGATCGTGGCGATCGGACGAAAAATGTGGAAGTTATGAGCGTTTGAAAATTTCGCGATCTTTTTTTACTACTAAACTATGAAATTTAGAAATTTTTAAAATACCAGGTTACCATTTCCGACGTTTTGATGCCTCTACTTTATGTATTCGGGCCTGCTGATTACGAAAAACGAAACGGCAATGCCATAGCTCTTCTGGTTCTCGAGATATTCACGAAAAATGCGAATCGCTGAACACGCGAAACATAAAGCGTCGATTTTCGATGAGTCGACAGTCCTATCTAGTGTATTTTGCCCCCATGATTAAGAAACATCCCGTACCCAGGATCGTAGCTTTTTCGGTTTCCGAAATATTCGAAATAAAGTCTCAAAACAAGAAATCGTCAAAAATACACAGAGAAAAGACGAACTCTCAGCGAAAAATTACATCCACAGTCTTCTAGAACATGGGGGAAATCCTGGGTGGTTTTCGGGTCGACGATCAACAATAAAATTTTTTGTAATTCTTTTAAACGTCATAATAATTCTGAAAAAATAAAAGTGTCGATTTTCGCCGTTTCGATGATCCTACTTGATGTATTTTGATCCCCTGATTAAGAAAAACAATGCCGTGTTGAAGTTTCTCTTTCGGTTTCCGGGATATTCTCGAGGAACCGTCTCAAAATACGAAATCATCCAAAAAACACACGAAGAAAAGACGAACTCTCAGAGGAAAATAATACGCATAGTCTTCTAGAACTTGCCGGAAAACTCCTAGACAGTTTTCCGGTGGAAATTCGGGAACGAAAATTTACTGAAAGTTTCAAAAATTGCGACGATTTTTGATCTTTGATTTTGGTCCATCGTCGAATCTCACGAAACGAAAGGCTCCCCGACACGATTTTTACATGGCTAGATGCATTTTGACGCTCGGAATCGACTCGTCTAATGTCTAATTTTCTAATAATAAAATGTTCAGCTTTTGAATACGTGTTTCCATTTTCGATTTTGATACTAATAACAAACAGTTAAAGCGTTACTGGATGTTAATCTAAGAATAAATACAATCGTAGTGGTTGTTCACAAGAAAATATTGATTTGGTTCGTGAAAGTGTTGCTGAAAATCCTGAAATGTCCATTAGACGACGTTCGCAACAACTTGGACTTAGTTGATCAACAACATGGCGTATTTTACACAAGGATTTATCTCTGAAGGCATATAAGGTCCAAATAACACAGGAACTGAAGCAATTAGATCATTTAAAACGTCGTTCATTTGTCAATTTCTTCAATGAATAACCAGCTGATTTTTCTCGAAAAATAATTACTTCCGATGAGGCACATTTTGAACTTGATGGCTATGTTAATAAACAAAATTGCCGTATCTGGGGTGAGGAAAATCCACGAATTATTCATGAGGAACCTATGCATCCTAAACGAGTTACTGTTTGGTGTGCATATGGTCAGGTGGTGTAATTGGACCTTACTTCTTTGAAAATGCTGCTTGTGAAGCTATATCTGTTAATGGTGATCGATATCGTCGAATGTTAACCGAATTTTTGTGGCCTGAATTAATGAATATTGATCTAGAGGATATGTAGTTTCAACAGGATGGCGGTATACCTCACTTTGCGCGCGAATAAATTGATTTATTGAGAGAAAAATTTTTTGAACGTGTAATCTCAAGAAACGGTGATGTTAATTGACCACCAAGATCATGTGATTAGACACCGTTAGATTATTTTCTTTTGGGGTTATGTGAAAAGTCAGGTTTATAAAAACAATCCACAATCAATTCCTGCTTTGAAAGATGAAATTATTCGTGTCATTGGTGAGATGGAGGCTCAATTATGTCAAAATGTCATTGAAAATTTTAACAAAAGAGTGGACGTCTGTGGAGCTGCAAGAGGAGGCCATTTGGCAAATATTATTTTTCGCATATAAATGTCATAGTTGATACTTCAATTACCAATAAAAAGTTTTTGAAAGTGAATGCAAATTATGTGTTTTATTTATTCTTTAAAAAACCGCGAAATTTGAAACATCCTCTATTAGATATTAATAATAGAATCATCTCAAATTTTCTTTCAGTGTTGATTTAAATCTCGAAAAATGTATCGAGAAAACTTGTAAGATAATACAGCACCTTGATAATAAAATTAAGATCGCGTATAAAGGCAATGGTAGTTATTATATGTTATCTTAATTTAACGATTAAAAGCTGTATACTTTTGCAGAATAATATGAATGTTCGATTGGGTTATATCATCGAATTCTTTTAGGGGGCTGATTATCCGAATTATCCCAACGATATAGCACCATATGGAGGTCTTTGGGATCCCCATCATTGTTTGGGAGGACAAAATCCTGCTTTGAGCGGTTATCCGGATATTCTAACAGCTTTTAATTCCGAATTAGGTGACAAAATTGTGCTATAAAGTTCGTAATTATATCAGGTTGTTACAAATGTAATGTCCGTTTTTTCCTTCAGTCTGAACTGAATCGCACCTGTGTGAAGACGTGTATGTTTTTGGTGAAAATTACTATTGTATTTGTAGAAAAGGGTATTTATTTTGAAGTGTGTACCTGTTCCATTTCTTGGAAAGATTAATACACCTGTCCTTGTCTCGCCTATGGAAATGCTGTCGGCAAGAGATATTCGGGCAATTTACCTCTTTTCAATTTAAAAAGGGATTAAATGCAGCTGCAGCAACGCGAGAAATTAATCAGACGTTCGGTGAAACCACGTGTAATGAACGCACATTACGGCGATTGTTTAAAAAATTCAGCGAGGAAAATTTTGATTTGGAAAATGAGCCTCGCGGATATGCGCGTAGCACCGTTAATGACGACGAGCTGCGTGTAGAAGTTGAAAGTAATCCGTCGACAACAGTGCGTAGCCTTGCAGAAACATTTCAAGTGTCCATTGCCACCATTAGTCGTCACCTTTTTTCGATTGGCAAAGTGAAGAAACTCGATCGATGGGTGCCGCACCAATTAACGGAAGCCAATAAGCTCCGTCGATTAGAGGTGGCTACCTCTTTGGCTAATCGACAGAAAGTTGAACCGTCTCTTCATCGAGTGGTAACGTGTGACGACAAGTGGATACTTTATGATAATCGGTGACGGTCAGGACAATGGTTAGATCGGGGTAAAGCACGAAGACAGCATGCACGAGCATCACTTCACCCGCGAAAGATTATGGTGATTGTATGGTGGACCAGTAAGGGTATTATTCACTATTCATTTTTGCAACCTGGTGAAACCATCACGGCAGCGTCCTATTGTGCCGAACTGGAAACTATGCATGGAAAATTGAGCCGCTTGCAGCCCTCACTAGTCAATAGACATGGACCCATACTTCTTCATGATAATGCAAGACCTCATGTTGCACGACAGACAATCCAAAAACTTTCGGAATTTGGTTACGAAATTCTCCCTCACCCACCTTATTCACCTGACCTTTCGCCAACTGATTTTCATTTTTTCCGAAGTTTAGACAATCACTTAAAAAATAGGGACTTCCCTGACCGGGAGTCTGTAATAGCAGTGTTTGAGCAATATGTGAGCCGTCAAAACGTAGATTTCTTTTCAAAGGGAATTTTTCAGCTTCCAGGCTGTAAATGGAGACTATTTTGCAGAATAAATATTTATATTTTTTTAAATTTAGACTTTTTTTTATTCCTTACAATATCGGACATTTCATATGTAACAACCTGATACATAGTTTTTTTTTTAAAGAATAAAAACTTGGAGTTAATAATAAATATAATACACAGAATGTTTCAAAAATATAATAATGTGATAATATATACCCACATTTTGATCTTAAATAACTCTATAAGCGAACGTTAAAAGAATAATTCAAATTTAATAAAGCCCTGTTTACTACGCGTTTCAAGGGATTCACCTCTCGTCAGGTAAACTTGTGTTATTAACAAACGATCCTTTGTGGACTTATCGCAGCCTTTCGATATAAAAAAATAATGAAAAAACAATGCTTTACACCTTCGTTCAAACATGGGAATGTACAAACGAAAGAACAAGGATATGACATCTGATTAAAATTGATAACAAGGTTACCAGTACGTGTATAGATGAACGGTTTAAAACCTCGGCGAATTGCCGATAGATGAATGATAAAAGAATTATTCAAAGTTAATAACACCTTGTTTACTACGCGTTTCAAAGAACTCACCTCTCGTCAGGTAAACTTGTGTTATTAATCAACGATTCTTTGTGAGTTTATCACATCTTTTCAATACAGAAAACTTCAACTCTATAAAGCTTGTGAAGATAATAAATCTAGTTTTGCCTTTTTACAAATAATAAAACGCTATTTTTGAAAAAAAAAACAAAAATGCAATTTCTATCGAAACATCCTGTGTAAAATTCCGTTTTCACCTTTCCATTCGAAATTAATGAAAATACACAAACCGTGTTTATTTTCCCAAACAGTTTGGCCCCGGCAACAATGCGGTGGACTGGTAGCGAACCGGATAAGCAGAAATGGTCCTCAGACGAACCCTGCGGCAACCCAGAAGAAGCCTAGAAGACGCGTGGCGACGATGGCGCAAAGACGCGCCGCCAATATCCGAGAGAGAAGGAGAATGTTCAATTTAAACGAAGCCTTCGATAAACTAAGACGAAAAGTGAGATTCAATATTGAAATGAATATTTTGATGGCTTTATGTTTTAGGTACCAACTTTTGCGTATGAAAAACGACTGTCTCGAATTGAAACTCTAAGGTTGGCTATTACATATATTAGTTTTATGACTGAGTTATTGCACGGTCATTCCCCGGATCACAAAAGCAGCGATTTATACTCGCAGAGAGAATATATACCGTATGGGTTAATAAATTAGAATTTACCGATATTAATTGTACGCCAAATTATTTTTATGGGCAGATATATAAGCAGGCATTGCTTTTTTATTCGACCACCATAAAATTAATCTTTTTTATATTTTCTTTTTTATAAGAATTCGCCATTAAATGTGCAAGACAATATCTAGTCTTCCAAACTAAAAATAATCATCTCGTAATTAATATATATTTAAAAATTTATTTTTGCTTTAATATAATGTATTATATTATTAATATTGTTAAGAAATGTTTTTGTTAAATGTTTGTATAGGTGCACAATATTGTATTAAACATAATTTATATTTTTTTCTTTTAATAATAACATTTAAAATAATTCGAGTTACTTTTTATTGTTATAATAATGCTGACAACAGAATAACCTTAATAATATTTGTTAGGCATTTGGTTAGAAGTACCAAACAATTGCCAACTCATAATCGCTACTTTAGATTCATTAAATTGTACAAGTATTGATCTTAAGGAAGATACTTAGCTAACAATATTATCAATTCTTATTAATTTGCTAAAATTATATTGTTTTAAAAACTTAAATCTCGTTCATAATATTACTAAATACATGGTTATGTAAAAATAAATGTAATTTAAAAATCTCTAACCCAAGTCTTTGCATTTTTCTAATTTTTTCAACGTTGTCCAGCCTGAAACATTTAATATTGTAATGAAGTATGTTACAAATATTATTAATAACATAAAATAAGTTTTTCGATTCGTTTCTTGATAAAATTTGCTGCTTGACACAGTTAATATTGTGATGTAAATATATTATAAATATTGTTAATGAAATAAAATGAATTTTTGCATTCGTCTTTACAAAATTTAATACACACAAGAAATATTTTGGTGGCGCCATCTTTATGCGGTTAGCTGTAATCTCAAACAGAAACTTTATAGATTTGTGAAAATTTCCATTTATTGTTATAAATGAATTGAATTATAACATTACTTAGAATATTCATTTATATACAAATAAAAATATTTTACATTATATGTATCTAAAAGCATATTTATTTAATTTGGACGAAAGTTTCCAACGCAAATTTTTTCGTATTTTTTTATTTTACATTGTCTGTACTGACGTATTTAAAATCGTTAAAATGAATAATTAACATTTACGACTACTCCAAATATAATTAATGAAATCAAATATATTTGTTTCCATTCTTAAACTCATCATGGAATAAGTTTTATAAGTAATATGTAAAACATGAGTTCTGGTGCCATCTCAATACGAACAGTTGTAACCACAAAATGCTAGTTTTTTTTTCTAAAATTCTTGTAAAAACTTTACAATTTTTTAAAGTACAGGTTAATTTGAAAAAATAAGTAGTTTTAGATTTTATTTAGTCAATAATTTGTTGCTCTAAAGAAAATCGTGACACTATCTAATTAAAAATACTTTTTTTCAGCTTTAAAAATGACAGCGCCATCTTAATGCAGGTTATTAAAATAAATGATTTTTTTTTCATATAATTTTATTTTATAATTAAATTATGACAAGACTGTCGATATTAAACTAAAAATGTAAATGAAATTAATATTTAAAAATAGAAACATCTTCAAATAAATTTATTCAATTTAGGTGATATCTCGAACTATTTTCAATTTTTTTAGATATTTTCTTCCTCATTATATTTAATTTAGGCTGATATTATAATTTTACAATTATTTATTTGTAAACCAACAAAAATATATTACAAAAAGAATTTATTTTTACATTTAAATTCTTCATAAAATATGTAATTTTCTTTCATTTATGCAGAAAATGTGTTGGTGGCGCTATATTAAAACAGGTAACTACAATACCAAAATGGAACACTTTTTAAAAATTATTAGGAAAATGTCAGTTCGGTACTATAATTTGGAATAAATTTTCTAAAGATAGCAATTTTTTATTTTATTTAAATTAATAATTTCTACTTTATAAACAGTGGCGCCATCTTAAAACAGAATAGATACATTGCATGTCGATAATATATATATCCTTTAAATATTTAGACTTTTCAAATTCCCAGTACGTAATTTGATCAATAAGGTTGATATATAACCCCGCCGTGTTTTACCAGGTGCGACACTTTGAAATTATCTGCTGATGATGACAACTTAGTTGTCGAAATGCGTATACAGAATTTTACAAATAGTTAATTGTGGAAAAGGGGTTATATATCAACCTTATTGATCAAGTCAATCAACCACAGGCTCCATCAAATTCAACTCCCAGTACGTAGGATAAAAGCCATAGGTTACAAAGATTATTAATAAAAAAAACTTATTAATGAAAATTACCACACTAGTTTAGCTTTTAATATATAAAAATCTTTTCTGGTCATCTGATGTTATGAACCAGTGCTTGATTTAATAATCTAACAAAGAAATGTGTTTATATCAAAAAATTAAATTATCTGAACTCTTCAAAGAACTTCCTGGAATTTAGTCACATTATGGGAAATAACAACTTGCAGTTATTTTGTAATCGCTCTTTGTGCTTACGCAACAAAAACCGTTAATACATTCACAATCATATAGTTTAGATATAATTATTGCAATTATTAAAAGTTTTTTCGAAAATGAAGCATTACAACAATCCATTAAGAAACAAAAACGATGAAATATAAAATTAACTATATTTAGTTTAATATCAACATCGAATGTATGTATTTTGAATTCGTTCCAATAAAAAAACTCAATGAAATTATCTATTTATAATTGCTCGTTGTATATAATGTGTAAATATTCATTACACAAAAGCTTGATCTACATAAATTACGGTCAGTGTTAGAGGTTATCTTGGATGAAAGTAATTTTTTAAACAGCGGAAATTAGGTTCTTTCTTTCGATTATTTTAAGTGTCGCTTGGTAAATACTTTAGGGAAGTTCTTTTAAGACTGCATATAAAAGCGATGAGCCATATAAGTACCATGTACAGGTACTTGAAGTACAAATATAAGAAGTTTTATAACGGAAGTAAAACATTTATGCTACAGTATAGAATACGTAAGTAGATTTTAATTCTTATACTTTTTTTTGTTGGTTAAATTACGCTTTAAGTACGTAAAACTGCTAAATTGGTTGATTATTGAAGGTGTATTAATAACAGCTGCGGCAAAATTTATATTTTAACGTTCAATTTTGGCTAGTGATTAAAATAAAATTTACATTGCATTACAAATTTGTTTCTAATTTCTTACTTTGAATAGTTTAAATGAAATTTGAAGGACTCCTACTTAGAATATACATATCGCTGTAAGTATTTAACAAATGTTAATTTCCTATTTTTAAAAACATGTTTGTTAACATTTTTGCATAGATAATAGTACAAAAATGTTAATAAACTTTAATGGTAATACATGTTTAAAATACAACTTTTTACGTAATTTATTTTCCTTTTTCTGAAACACTGACATATAAGAAAATATAATTTTTTAAATATTGGAAGAAAAATATTTCAAAATTTACAGCAACCTAATTTATTTTTAAATCAGGTACTTCACTCGAAATTGATTAGATGGCATCAACTACCTTGTTTTGATTTGCAATCAAATTTTCATTTAGAAGCAGGTTGTTTTACGCTACCGCTGATGTAAACACAACATATGTTCGTACTTGTAGGTGTTTTGAATCAGTCTCATCCAACAGAAATGTACGGTTTGCTGCGAAATTGTCACTTATGTTGAAAAGTAAAGATCGCACCTGTCAGTAATTTTTCAAAATGTTCAATTTTATCATAATATGGATTTGTTTTTTGAATTACTTCACCCTGGGGGACTTAAATGAAACAGACGATTTAGTTACTGTCATTGTGGTGAGTCTTGTGTTTTATTTAAAGAAATGAATTATATTTAGTGTAGCTTATTCATTGTTTTGGTTTAATTTTAGGTATTTCGACATGGTGACAGGGTGATTATTAACCCCTATCCGACAGATCCCTATAAAAATAGTTCATATTGGCCTGCAGGTTGGGGTCAATTAACAAATGTGAGTAATTTGCAACTAGTTTTTTTATGTTACACATACAAAGGTGTGTGTATGTGTGTATATAAATCAGCAATATTTATTTTTCCAGAGATAAAAGATAATTTATCTATACATCATAAATATTAATTAAAATGGAAATAATAAATATACGTATATCTTGTATGTTTATTTTCAAAAATTACTAGAGCGTTATATTTCTTTTTCAATCATTTAGATAAATATAAAAACAAATTACACTTGTTTTTCGTGTTGATAATGCAATATCTTTTACTTAATTTCCTTGTTTATATTTCTGTATGGCTGACTAATAAATATTTTTTAATGTTGATAAATTGCAAATTTGTTGTATATGTTTCAATATTGAGCTCGTCATTAATGTTATTTTCTTTGTTAAATTGAACTTAACGCAAAAAGATGCTAAAATTAATTTTGATGGAATAAATGAATTCTAGATTTGCTTTTTTTTTCTATTAAAACTTGTTTCTGGAAACATTTATCTTATCTGATGAGTTTAAATGAATCATTTATTTGCAAAGTCTATATTGGTATTTGTCCAATACAATGTAATCAATTCATTTTAATAGCCATTTATTTGTGGGTGTAAATACTTTTAAGTCAAAGAATGATTGCAATATAGACGTTTGTCATATACTTTTGAGATTTATATGCATTAACTTGGGTTGCATTAAAATTTTATATGCATTTTTAACCCATAAATATAAATAGAAATAATTACAATCTTTAATGTACATTGTATGTTGTATTTGCAAAGTTAAACAAAGTCAGAAGTTCGAAGATAATATTTTGCCCGTTATTTTGTTTTGATGCATTGAATGCTTGAACATTTTACTATTTCAAAACGCCGCACAGTGTGGCCAAATGCATGAATTCTCGTCCGTAAGTCTTTCCACATACTATTTAAAGTTTTACGACATAATTTCCCAACAATTACTAAATCTGATAATAATAATGAATAAGAAAACATTAATTTTGAAATGCAGCAATAAATGTAGTATAAAATGTTACAGGCAGAGGTACTGCGTTTGTTTATAAAAAAAATTTATTATACATTATATCATTGTAACACATATTATACACTACCGGTCATATTTATTTGCCCACCCTTAGTTTTAGCCAAAATTATTAAACTGTCAAATGTGTACTGTACCAATACAATAGTGTAAAATAAGCATCTCTTATACAAAAACTTTATCGTTAATTATTATTAAATTTTGCTCTCATCAATGTGCCCACCTTTATTTTTGACAATTGCGGCACATAACCGCGGCATC
This sequence comes from Dermolepida albohirtum, assembly GCA_031893035.1. Classification (NCBI taxonomy): domain Eukaryota; kingdom Metazoa; phylum Arthropoda; class Insecta; order Coleoptera; family Scarabaeidae; genus Dermolepida; species Dermolepida albohirtum. Next base: position 56,171 of record JAVIWB010000078.1, on the reverse strand, counting down.
CTTTCAATTAACTTTTGCAGTGTATCTTCTGTAATTTGTGCCCAGGCTTCTTGAAGTTGTTCCCACAGTACAGTGGTGGATGATACAGCACGTTCTCGAACCTTCCGGTCCAATTCTTCCCAAAGAAGCTCTATTGGGTTCAGATCAGGACTTTGAGCTGGCCATACCATTATAGAGATTTGCCCTTGCTCTTCTAGTTGACGCAAGTAATCGCCACACAATCTAGAAGTGTGTTTCGGATCGTTGTCCTGTTGAAATACAAAGTTTTCGCCAAGAATCCTTAGTCCTGAAGGAACGGCGTTATTTTCTAAAATTTCCTTGTAGCCTTCTTTTCTTAGGATTCCCTCAATATTGACGAGATCGCCTACAGATCTTCCACCAAAACACCCTCAAATCATTACTGAACCTCCTCCATGTTTTACGGTAGGCGCAATATATTCTGGCAGTACTCTCTCTCCTGCGGATCTTCTTATGAATATTCGCCTTTTACTACCGAGAAGTTCAAACTTCGATTCGTCTGTCCACAACACATTATTCCACCGATCAATCGTCCAATTCTTATGTTCTTTAGCCCAATTTAGTCGTTTTATCTTGTTTTGCTTTCGTAGTAGTGGTTTTCGCAGAGCAATTCTTCCGTATAAACCCGCTTGCCTTAACCTTCTCTGTACCGTGGACACACTAATTGGTTTAGCACGTGCTCTATTCATTTCAGCAGCAATTTCTGGTGCTGTTTTTCGTCTATCGCGTCTACTTATCCGTATTAGATGCCGGTCATCTGCAGATGTCGTCGTTTCGCGTCGTCCAGATCTTCTTTAGTTTTAAAATGTACCACTTTCTTCAAATTTTTTAACGTTATAATCAACGGTTCTGCGATTTAATCGTAATTCTTTTGCAATTTCGTGATTACTTTTACCCGTACGATGATAAGCAATTATCATAGTACGCACTTCAACAGATAATTCCTTCGTCTTCGGCATTGCATTAAAATATTCACGATAACTCTCTATTTCACTGTTTTCGCAACAAAAGATGGACGATGACTGACATAAAATTTATTTTCCTTTTTGAATAACACATCCTAATATTGTATTTAGTTAGTACAATAACACAATATTGGTAATACCTTTCGGAAATGCAGGTAAAACTGTTAATACTGTAGGGATTAGCCTATATAATATTTATGGTATTTTTCCAATTTATGACACCTTTACGATATATCATAGACAATTTAAGATTTTCGTAGAAATTCATATGGAATTACTTCCACTAATAATATTGTTGAATAATTATAATACAGATTTTTCGAAAGATAATCCGTATTTCAGGAAAGACGAAATTGGGGTGGGCAAATAAATATGACCGGTAGTGTATATGGATAAATAATAACAGAGATATAACATAGACGTTCCGAAGAAATTCAAAGTCATTTTGGTGAAGCTTTTAGCAAATTTAATACAAAAGATAATCGCAGTTCTTTGTTTAAAAATTATTTTCTTTCCGTTGGGTTGGATCAAAATGTAGAACTACTTTTGACTCTCTACCACGAGTTCTAATAGAAAAGATATGAACAGCCGACAAAACTCTATCGAAAGCTGTCACTTTTCATAATAATAAAATGTAATAGATGGCACTAGCAGTTCCTTCTTTTTTAGTTTCTTTTCTTAAATTGATGCATACAATGTTATGGTTACCATAGCAATAAAAATAAATAAGTATTAAATCAGAAGTTACTAGATTCACATTAATTTTAGAAAATAAGCTTTGATAAAGAAAAAAAAATTGCATTATATGTACGAGGGAGCGTTTTTATATTCGCGGAATGGGGGACAAGGGGTGGAAATAAAAAAACCAAATTATTTTTCTTTTTCAATATATTCACCTGCAAGACGGATACATTTTTCACATCTTTCAATTAATTTATTTATACCCTCATAAAAAAATGATTTCTCTTTATCTGCAAAATACGCCGAAACTGCCTCCTTGACTTCATCATCGGCAGTAAATTTTTTACCCCGCAGCTCTTTTTTCATTTTCGGAAATAGGTAATAATCACTCGGGGCCAGGTCTGGGCTGTAGGGTGGGTGATTCACAATTTCGAAGCCCACCTTATGCAGGGCAGCTAACGCAACGCGGCTCTTGTGGACGGGCGCGTTGTCGTGCAAAAGCAGAACACCTTTTGTCAATTTTACCCGTCTTTTCTCTTTAATGGCTTCTTTTAGTCGCTCTAATATTGAAGCGTAATATTCTCCGGTTATAGAAACACCTTTATCTTTATAATCAATCAATAATATTCCTTCCGAGTCCCAAAATACCGTTGCCATGAGTTTCCCAGCTGATTGTGACACTTTAAATTTCTTGGGAGGTGCTGTGCCCTTTTTATGCCACTGCATGGAGTCTTGTTTGGACTCAGGTTCATAATGATGAACCCAAGTTTCGTCTCCAGTAACAATTCCACTCAATACACCATTCTTGTCTTCATTACAGAGGTCCAAAAATGCACGCGAACACTCTACGCGCTGTTGTTTTTGCGGCGGCGTGAGCATTCTCGGCACCCATCTTGCGCTGACCTTAGACATGCCGAGATGATCGTGTAGGATTTTAAAAATTGTTGTATCGGATACTCCAACCATTTCTGCGAGTTGTTTCTTCTTTAGTCGAGCATCTTCGAGTACAATTTGTTCAACTTTTTGGATAAGTGCTGGCGTGGTCACCTCAATGCTCCTGCCCGGCCTCGGGTCGTCTTCAAGGGATTCCCTTCCTTGTTTAAATAAACTATGCCACTTGTACACCATGGTTTTTCCTGGACAAGAGTCGCCGTAAACCAATGACATCTCATTCATTATGGTCGCGACTGATTTTCCTTGCCTGGTAAGGAACTTTATAACGGCACGATATTCGATTTTTTCCATATTTCACTTTTCACTCCTGATTATGTTACTTGGTTGACGATAGCTCAAAGACTAACTGTCTAATAACAATGAAACTTCGTATTTATACTAATCATGAGTCGCTGCACAGGCCACGCCCCCAATGCGCCTACTCACCCCTCTACAACCCGCTCATTCCGCGAATATAAAAACGCTCCCTCGTAGTTATAGAGGAATTAGGTTAGGAATAAATGATTTCGGAGATGCAATCTTTAGGAAATTAGAGTTTAATAAACAATTATTAATAAGATTTAATAAATAAAATGATTTTCATTTCTTAATAGTTTTTGTTTTTTTTCCGGTAACTTTGCTTTTGGACAGAAGGTGTAGGTAATATTTATCAAGCATTTTTGTATTTTTCCGAACATATTTCTTTCGATATTCTTTTTAAATGCCCGATCAAGAACTTGCGTATATATTTTCATAATTTAAATTTAAAACTCGATAAAACTATATACAACTAACGATAGCGAAATTTTGAGGTAGTACCTTATCAGCACTTAATTATGTATCAAACCACTATCAAGTTTCTTTTAAAATCAAAGGTCAGGTTTCACTATTTGTACGTTCTTTAAAAGTATTTTTAGCTGTTTGTAATTTATTTTGCGCAGAGCCAAATATGCTAATTAACAGCTTATATATGTTTTAATGATGTAACCAGTTAGTAAACACGTTTTATAATAAGTGTCAAATCAAACAAAGAAGTGCAGGTATGCAAACTTGTACAGGTCGAGGCAAAAGTACAACATACTACTGTGGGTAAAAAATAGTAAGACTTTGTTCATAATTTTTAAATTCTTAATTTATTCTTCCAAATCTATTTCGTCCCCCTCAAAGTAATCCCCCCTGGCCCCAATACACTTGTGCCAACGTTTCTTCCAATTCTCGAAACAGTAGCTAAAGTGAATTTCAGGAATAGCCTTCAATGCGCGTAGCGATTCACGTTTAATGTCTTCATTTGACTCAAAACGGTTTCCTCGGAGCGGTCGTTTGAGTTTGCTGAATAGCCAGAAGTCACACGGAGCTAAATCAGGCGAATACGGTGGTCGCGGCACGATATTGGTTGAAAATTTGGCGAAAAACTCACGAAGAATTAATGCAGTATGCGACGGTGCATTATCGTGGTGCAAAAACCAAGAGTTGTCGGCCCATAATTCTGGCCTCTTTTTACGAATAGCGTTGCGCAAACGACGCATAAGACTCAAATAGTATTCTTTGTTGACAGTTTGGCCGGTTGGAAGGAATTCGGAGTGCACCACACCTCGATAATCGAAGAAAACTGTCAACATAACCTTGATTTTTGACTTGCTTTGACGTGGTTTTTTGGGCTTCGGCTTACCTTTGATACGATATTCGGCCGATTGATCGTCTGTTTCCGGGTCATAAGCGTAGATCCAAGTCTCATCCCCAGTTATGATGCCTTTCATTTTGTCTTGATAGTCGGAAAGCATTGTTTCACAGACGTCAACGCGACGCTGTTTTTCGAAAAAATTGAGTGATTTTGGAACAAATCGTGCTTTCACTTTTCTTAGGCCCAAATGATCTTTCAAAATGGTTTTCACTGATCCTTCCGATATTCCAACGATGCCAGAAGATCTCTGACTGTTAATCGTCGATTCTCAAGCACCAATTTCTTGATTCTATTGACGTGTTGATCATCAGTTGATGTCGATGGCGTGGTTCGTCATTAACGCGTTCTCGACCCTCTTTGAGTAATTTGTACCAATCAAAAACACTTGCTCGCGACAAACAATTATCACCGAAGGCCTTTTGCAACATTCTGAACGTTTCAGCACCAGAAATTTGATTCCGTACACAAAATTTAATGGAACTTCTTTGTTGAATAATTTCACTCATTGTAAAAATCGCCGAGTGCACTTTTTGTACTTCAGAAAGACAAGCGTATACTAAACACTAATGATTATTTTGATGTGACATTTGGCACGGATATCACTGACAGTCATACCAACCTAGAAAAAAAATATTTCGACGAATGGGTTTTCGCGCGAAATTTAAATTAAAAAGTCTTACTATTTTTTGCCCACAGTAGTATAATACCGTTATAGTTAAACAATATTTACTTGAAGTGATCTTAAATTACGGTACAACCTAATATCGGATTGTTACATAAGTCCGTTCGATTTTATACCATTTATTCAACGGAACACATATTGTAAAAGAGAATAATTTTTTAACAAATGTACTGTCCGTTACTTTGTAATACTTTAGTTCAACGTTCAACTGGTAATTTCATGTTATTTTTCCCAAAGGTTTTGTCTTACCCATCTAAAAATTTGTCGAGGAAAATTTTTCCCAAGGGAATTTTGTAAACAGCGAAGCAAATGATAATCGGACGATGCAATATCTGGATTTTATGGAGGATGAGATATAAATATCCCATGCAAACTCTACCATCTTCTGTACGGTGGTTAATCTTGCGTTGTTATGATGAAAAAATATTCGTCGTACAGTATTGTGCAAGTTAATGGAATCAAACACAATATAACTAAGAAAACCGTTTATTTGTCATATAATCACGATGAGATGGTATAAAATTATAAATTATTAGTAATTTAATTTTAATAAGAGATATGCTCTCCTTTGGCTGCGATGACAGCCTGAACTCTTTTCGGCATGGATTCTATTAATTTTTGACAGTTTTCCTTTATTTTCTCGTCCCGAAACCACACCTGAATTACTGCTTCTATCAATTTTGTCTTCGTTGTACAGTCTATTTTATGCAATCTAGCCTTACAAATGGTCCACAGATTTTCAATTGGGTTTAAGTCTGAAGAATTGCCAGGCCAGTCGAGGAGAGTTATTCCTTTTTCCTTGAAATATTTGACCATAACCTTCGATTTGTGGCATGGAGCTGAGTCCTATTGGAAAATTGCACCTCCGTTTGGCTCACATTTCTTTAGATCTTTTCCCAAATACTTATCCAGTAGCTCTTTATATTTCCGGCTGTTCATCATGCCTTCTGTAGGCACCAACGATCCAGTCCCCATGTACGAAAAACATCCCCAAAGCATCTTCTTTACAGGATGTTTGACAGTCTGATCGATATGAGCTGCAGTGAGTTTTTCATCTCCACTTTTCCTCACGAATTTTGATCGCCGCCCCTGCACCAAAAAATGGGACTCGTCTGAGAACAACACCTTTCTCCAGTCTTCCTCATTCCATCCGGCATATTTCTTGGTCCAAATAAGCCTCTGCTTCATCATTCGTTGAGTGAGGAGTTGCTTCTTCTGTGGTCGAATGGCTTTCCTTACTTACTTACTGTATATTAACGCAGGCCTATTCCAAATTGTCAAGTTGTTCACAGTACTCGATTGAATTGATCGTCTGATTATTCGGTAGCAGCTCCCAGTAGACAATGAACTTGAAATCCAACTAAGTTCACATTACTTTCTTTAGGTGGAGGCTAATCTTTCACGATGTCTAAAGAGCGCCGTCTTTTTTTAAACAAGACCCGCGGCGCACAATGTTGTTAAAGAGAATCCATTTTTCATCTCCAGTAATTATATTAAAGACAGGTTCTTCCTTGTTCCTTTTAACGAGCTGGTCGCAACTTAAGTCCGCTCTTGTTTATAGTGGTGCTGGGTGAATGCGAAGCATATCAAAACATAAAATTTCGTCTACTGGAATATGGAACAAGTCACAACATCGCTCGTCTACCTGACGATAAGTGATTCTCTGAAACACCTGTAGTAAACAGGGTGTTATTAACATTCGAATGATTCTCTTTAAGATTCTTTTATATGGCTTTTATGATGAAAATTTGTTTATATTGGGTCTGGGAAAAAGTTCGTGGCGTTTTTCCCGATAGATGGCATTGGTTGCCGATAACTAAAGAACAACAAGTCACAGCGACACCACCGACGGCTCGTTTTTTAGATGACCTTCCGAACGTTAGTTTGAGCGTAGAAACATTGTAATCGGTGCAGTGGTTGGAAAGTTATTCGCACTTGAAAATGGAGAAGAATAATGAGAAATTTCGCTATATTCTGCAATATTATTATGATAAGGGGAAGAACGCTGCGCAGGCTTGTGATAAAATTTGTGCTGTGTACGGTGAAGGTACTTTATCGAAATCTGTTGCGCGGAAATGGTTCGCTCGCTTTCGTTCTGGAAATTTCAATGTGAAAGATGAGTCACGCTGCGGTCGTCCAATCACTGAAAAATCTGATGAAATTCTTGAAAAAGTCTAACAAGATAAGCATATCAACAGTGTCGATATTGGCATGGAGCTAGGCATTGACCACAAAACTGTTTTGAACCATTTACACAAAGCTGGTTACAAAAAAAAGCTTGACGTATGGGTTCCTCATGAGTTGAGCGTGAAAAACATGATGGACCGAATTAACATCTGCGATGCACTGCTGAAACGGAATGAAATCGAGCCGTTTCTGAAACGTTTAATAACCGGAGATGAAAAATGGATTACGTACGATAATCGGAAGCGTAAAAGATCGTGGATAAAGGATGGTGAGCCGTCACAATCGTTCGCTAAGCCAACATTGACGCCAAAAAAAGTGATGCTGTGTGTATGGTGGGACTGGAGGGGAATCGTCCACTACGAGCTACTTCCAACTGGTCAGACGATTGATTCTCAACTCTACTGTGCACAACTAGAGAGATTACGCCAGGCGATTGAAAGAAAACGGCCCGAATTCATTAATAGGAAAGGTGTTGTCTTCCATCATGACAACGCCCGACCACGCACTTCTTTGATGACCCGTCAAAAATTGAGAGAGTTTGGTTGGGAAGTTTTGATGCACCCACCTTACAGTCCGGATATAGCACCCTCTGACTATCATCTGTTTCGATCTCTGCAGAACTCTCTCAATGGAATTAAGTTGGTTTCAAAAGAAGCCTGTGAAAACTACTTGATTCAGTTTTTCGACCAGAAACCACAGAAGTTTTTCACCGATGGGATCATGGATCTACCAAAAAAATGGCGAAACATTGTCGATAATAATGGAGCATATTCGGTTTAAATGAATTCGTCCACGCGCCATGCGGGGACCAGTGGAATTTTACTGAAAAAACGCCACGAACTTTTTCCCAGACCCAATATTTTACTTTATTAAGTTCCCTTAAATATAGCTAATTAACTTTTTTGTTTTTTATCGCAGCTTGGCAAAATGGAAGAGTTCGAACTTGGAGCATGGTTGAGAAATCGTTACCAAGACTTTTTACCATTGGAGTATTCAGAAAAGGACATATTCATTAGGTCAACCGATGTAGACCGCACTCTTATGTCTGCCGCGGCAAACCTGGCAGGTCTGTACCCCCCGAAAGGCAAACAAATCTGGGATAGGAATTTAGCCTGGCAACCCATACCAGTCCACACCCGACCAGAGAAAGAGGATTTCTTGGTGGCCATGAAAAAACCTTGCCCGAAATACAACACGCTGAGATCAGAACTGATGAAAACGCCCGAATTCGTAAATCTGAATAAAAAATACAAACCCCTAATGGAGTACGTTGAGGAGAATTCAGGAGCGCAGATTACCGACTTCGAAAATCTGGAGTTCATCTACAACACTCTCTTTATCGAGACGAATAACAACTTCACGCTACCAGATTGGACCAAGAGCGTCTTCCCCGACCAACTGAAACCCTTGGCGGGTCTAAGTTTCGCCATTCCATGCTACACGACCGAATTGGCGCGCCTGAAAACGGGACCACTCTTCAACGAGATCGTAAATCACCTCTTCAACGTTACGGACAGTATTAAACACGGGAAAGACACCAGGAAGTTTTTCATGTACTCCGGCCACGATGTAACTATAGCCAACGTCTTGCAATCACTCAACATCTTCGAATACCACTCCCCACCATACACGAGCACGATACTTTTTGAATTACGTTCCAAAACTGGGAAGTACTTCGTTAATATTTTGTATAAGAACTCTACGGAACCACAAAAAATGACTTTAAAAGGCTGTGATTTCGACTGCCCGTTAGAATATTTCATAACCTACCTGGAGCCCATAAATATTGACATTAAAGAATGGGAACGCGAATGCAAGCCGTCTCTGTTGGCCATGGTGCAATCGGCCGATAAAGAAGAACTCTTGGTTGTCGCCGGTGTACTTTTCGTTAGTCTAGTTATCTTCGCCGTCATGATTAAGGTTATTTATTCGAAGTATAATAAATCGGACACTATTTATTTGAGATTACCGGACGACGACGAGCAAGTGTGATGGAATCTTCCGATTTAGTCTTCGATTTTTTATTAAAATAGCAGAATCTGAACCTGTCTTGACTATTAACGACTTGCCCACTTCTACAAACTTGTTTTGTAGATCTTCACGATTCAAAATGACTTCATATTTTTCGATTTTTTTACGTTTATTTATATGTTTGTAATATTTATTATATGTACTTCCCCCTTGTTTTTATTATTATTGTTATACAGTAATTATTTGTATGTTTTTTTTTTGTTTATGGAAAAAGTGATATAGGTTATAGTAATTAGTTTAACTACTGGAGGTTGTGGAGAAATCAGACTGTTTTACTTCGTTTTTTTTAATGCCAACGTCACAATTCAAAAATTACCATGAATTATTTTTTTTTCTTAAAGAAATAGGTATTACACGTGATATAAACTAAGGATTTTAGGAAACTTCGTATTTTTAACTCCCTAATTTGTTTAAATTTTGTGTGTATTTTTATAGATTTGCATTAAGTATTTTTGTACTTAAGGGAAACAAAATTTGGAACTTTTACGACATGGACAAACTATGATTAAAGTCTTATTTGGTGTTAAATATATTATAAAGTATGACCAGAAAGTGTGTTTTATTTAACTCGACGCCAATACGACGTCCCTACGAACAACCAATTCAAATTTGAAAATTAATGATTCAGTATTTCTTGCCTAACATAAGAACTTTGAATTTAACATACCATCACACGCACCCCACTTTTCTTACATCATTATATCCTTGTACAGGCTGGGGCAGAATAACGAGCGATTTTAAAAAGGCCGCGATTCGCGCCGTGTCATTCGGAGGTGGTAGGGACGCTATCGGCCATGTTTCCTTGATATTAGCATTTAGTAACAATGGAGCGTTGGACCCCTCAACAGCGTGCGTACGCTGTTAAGGCGTTTTATGAAAATGATAATTCTTACATAAGCCGGCGTCGTGCCTTTCGAAATCATTTTAACATTAATCGCAATCAACCAGTGCCGTCTGTCTGTGCCATTAAAAAATGGGTTAGGAACTTTGAGGAAACTTCGTCAACGACAGAAAAGAAACCTGGTCTGCCAAAATCGGTGCGTACGCCCGAGAATATTGACCGTGTAAGAACTGCTATTGAGCGAAGCCCGCGTCGTTCAGCTCGCCGGCATAGCACTACACTTGGGATTTCAAACCGAACTGTCAGACGAATATTACACAAGGATCTCCACCTTCATCCATAGAAAATCCGAATATTACAGGCTCTTAAAAACACGGATTATGTGAGTCGACAACGATTCTGTGAAGTTTTCAGATTTAATTAATCAACATGAGGATATTGTAAACAACTTATGGATGAGTGACGAAGCCCATATCCATTTGTCCGGTTACGTCAATAAGCAGAACTTTAGATACTGGAGTGACGTAAATCCTAGACAAATGCATCAAGAACCCCTTCACTCCACAAAAGTTACTGTGTGGTGCGCTATGTCTTCATCGGAGATCATAGGGCCTTACTTTTTTGAAAATGCTCGTGGCAATGCTGTGACAGTAACCTCACAAAGATACGCCGACATGTTGGAAAACTTTTTTGAACCACAGCTTGCACGCTACGAAGTTAACGAGGAAATATTTTTTCAACAAGACTGAGCAACCTCCCATACAGCCAGAGTATGCATGAATATTGTTAACAGATTATTTTCAAATCATGTGATTTCTCGAAATGGGGACATCACCTGGCCTTCCCGTTCACCGGACTTCACACCGTGCGACTTTTTCTTGTGGGGGTACTTAAAAGTAAAGTGTTTCAAGATAACCCACCACAAACAATTCAAGCCCTGAAAGAACGGATGCGACAGGAAGTGGAAAACATTCCCCTAGCAATGCTGCAAAATGTAATGAATAGTTTCAAAACACGGTTGGAAGAATGTGTATGCCTGAACGGATGTCAACTTTCCGTAGTTATTTTAAAAAAATAAAATAATTAATGCTTTTTTATGTTCTTTGAGAAAATAATGAATTTATTCCTAAATATTGTTTTTCTTGTTTTTTACAGCCTTTTTAAAATCGCTTGTTATTCTGCCTCACCCGTTACTATCAGGTTGTTACAAATGTAATGTCCGTTTTTTCCTTCAGTCTGAACTGAATCGCACCTGTGTGAAGACGTGTATGTTTTTGGTGAAAATTATTATTGTATTTGTAGAAAAGGGTATTTATTTTGAAGTGTGTACCTGTTCCATTTCTTGGAAAGATTAATACACCTGTCCTTGTCTCGCCTATGGAAATGCTGTCGGCAAGAGATATTCGGGCAATTTACCTCTTTTCAATTTAAAAAGGGATTAAATGCAGCTGCAGCAACGCGAGAAATTAATCAGACGTTCGGTGAAACCACGTGTAATGAACGCACATTACGGCGATGGTTTAAAAAATTCAGCGAGGGAAATTTTGATTTGGAAAATGAGCCTCGCGGATATGCGCGTAGCACCGTTAATGAAGACGAGCTGCGTGTAGAAGTTGAAAGTAATCCGTCGACAACAGTGCGTAGCCTTGCAGAAACATTTCAAGTGTCCATTGTCACCATTAGTCGTCACCTTTCTTCGATTGGCAAAGTGAAGAAACTCGATCGATGGGTGCCGCACCAATTAACGGAAGCCAATAAGCTCCGTCGATTAGAGGTGGCTACCTCTTTGGCTAATCGACAGAAAGTTGAACCGTTTCTTCATCAAGTGGTAACGTGTGACGAAAAGTTGATACTTTATGATAATCGGAGACGGTCAGGGCAATGGTTAGATCGAGGTGAAGCACCAAGACAGCATGCACGAGCAACACTTCACCCGTGAAAGATTATGGTGACTGTATGGTCGATCAGTAAGGGTATTATTCACTATTCATCTTTGCAACCTGGTGAAACCATCACGGCAGCGTCCTATTGTGCCGAACTGGAAACTATGCATGAAAAAATTGAGCCGCTTGCAGCCCTCACTAGTAAATAGACATGGACCCATACTTCTTCATGATAATGCAAGACCTCATGTTGCACGACAGACAATCCAAAAACTTTCGGAATTTGGTTACGAAATTCTCCCTCACTCACCTTATTCACCTGACCTATCGCCAACTGATTTTAATTTTTTTCGAAGTTTAGACAATCACTTAAAAAATATGGACTTCCCTAACCGGGAGTCTGTAATAGCAGTGTTTGAGCAATATGTGAGCCGTCAAAACCTATATTTCTTTTCAAAGGGAATTTTTCAGCTTCCAGGCCGTTGGCAACAAACTATTGATGTAAATGGAGACTATTTTGCAGAATAAATATTTATATTTTTTTAAATTTAGACTTTTTTATTCCTTACAAAATCGGACATTTCATATGTAACAACCTGATAATAAAACGCATTGGCCACCACAATTACCCGATCTCAACCCTATCGAATTACTGTAGGATGAATTAGATAGAAACGTGAGAGAAAGCTGTCCACAATCGCAGAAACAGCTTTGGGAGCAACATACAAGGGTGTGGAACAATTTACCAATGGATACGCTCCAGAAACTTGTATCGCGGTTGCCTAATATTTGTAAAGAAATCATTAAGCGCAGAGGTGGATACTTCGACGAAAGTCGAATATGAAAGAAATTCTACAGAATATGTTGAAATTATTTTATTTTATAAGGAAAACTGTTCATTTGTCTCGTAGATATAGTTTTGTAGAAATAAGTGCATGTTTTTTTTAAATTTCGTCTACTGATCCCTTACTTATAGCCTGTAGTGTATATAGACTTCGTCTAGTTAGATTTATTAAAATCTAAGAATAAAGTATAAAAAGAGAGAAAATATGTAAATAAAATCGTATTTAATATAAAACCAGGCATTTTCGGTTGACAATTATTACATTTTCAAAATCGTTTTTTTTTATATCTACATACACTAGAATGAATAATAATCTCATCTAATATAATTACGTAACTCCACTGTCTGTATACAAATCCGAATACTACCTCGTCCAAATCCATGATTGCAAGCATTATCGTTCCATTTAATTGCCTCTAAAGGCTATAAAAGTAGTTTAAATGATCGATTATATAAATTATGCGCAGTTACAAACCTACCTAGAGTATCCAACAGAGGAACTTATCACATATTTCTTTATCAACTTGTAATCGGTAAAATCTTTCTCGCTCATTAAAACAATCATGTGAACCGTCAAATATGCACATATAACAAAATAAACAGCTCCGATCACGCCCATTACAGCCCACACTACGCCGTAGGAATCTAACACTTCCAAAGTCCGCGTGACGAAGTAAGTGTTGATGCAGATTATTATAACACTCATTAATATGGCCAGTATCCTAATAATCCTAAGGAACGAAAGAATATATTGGACAAACTATTTAGGAGTGAGTTGTTACAAATTCACCAATTATTGACGAACTGATCGCCCATAATCTGGCGGTTACTTGTGAACGCTATAATGGGAATGGTGGCGAATGGTAACTGGACGCAGTTGATGACGTTCATTATGTCGTTCATGTATGTTAGTTCTTCGATTTCGGTGAAGAGGGCTACGCAAAATGTCGGCGTAACGGCTATCGATCTGGTAGCCAAGACTTTCAACCACCGAGCCCATTGGAGATTTAAGAAGCCTTCCATGGCGAACTGTCCGGCATAGGTGCCTGTAACAGAATTAGGGTAGTTTAAATGCAATCTGTGCGGCAAAGATTGAGCTTAGCGATTAAACAGCGGTATACCTACACCAATCTGGCCTATGTGTACCTCCTTGAATACGGTTACTTAACAAATGCTTCGAAGTGACCTCTCTTAGAACTCATTCGACTGTACTTAAATGTTGCTATCGTTTGTTAGGAAGTGGATTTTAATTCATTGTGACTTACTTCTTTAAAAATGCTTCTAATAATACAGTTTTTACAAGGTTTTCCAATAAGAGTGATATGATTTCTTTAAAAAAAAAAACACACTTATTGTTAAGAAAATTCAAAAGTTTTTTAATTAATGTGAAGTACAATCGATACAATTAAGTTCTAAATAAAACGTCATTCAAATGGCCTCCACGATTTCTTCTGCAGGAACGAATTCGATGAACCCAATTTTCGAGCACTTTTTCCACTAAATCTAATCGTATGTTATGAATGGCACGTTCAATATTGACTTGTAAAGCTTGAAGAGAGTCTGGTTTATTTCGATAGACCAATGACGTCAAATAACCCCACAAGAAATAGTCTAATGGTGTTAAACAACTTCTTGGAGGCCGTTAAATATCATAATTTGTTGAAATAATCGAATCTCCAAACTTTTCTTGCAATAATTCTATTGTTGCATTTGCTGTGTGGCACGTAGCCCCGTCTTGTTGGAACCAAATGTTGTCAAGATCAACTTCTTCCAATGTCGGCGATAAAAAGTTGGTTATGATCAATCTATACCGCTCTCCATCGACAGTAACGGTGTTACCAGCTTCATTTTGAAAGAAGTACGGACCGATGATTCCGCCATACCAAAAACCACACCAAACTGTCAATTTAGGTGAATGTAATGGTTTTTCATAAATAATTTGTGGATTTTTTTCGCACCAGAATCGACAGTTTTGTTTTTTTACCACACCATCCAGATGAAAGTGAGCCTCATCAGAGAAGATGATTTTCTTAAAAAAATCGTTATCGTTTTCAAGTTGTTCCAAGGTAAAATCAGCAAAGTCACGACGTTCACGGTGGTCCAATGGCTTCAGTTCTTGAGTGAGAACAATTTTATAGGGATGCAAACCCAAAAAGTTGTGGTTTGAGACAGTCGCAATTCTTGAGAACGTCTTGGAATCGACAAATTACGGTCTTCAGTAACACTTGCCTGAACGGCAGCAATATTTGCATTACTTCGAGTGGTTCTTTGTCTTATTGGCACTTGAAAATTATGTAAAGAAAATGTAACCTCGAAATTTTTAACAATTCGACGAATAGCGAGCACACTTGGACGATTATTACGACCATAAAATGGCAAAAGCGCACGAAAAGTTGCAATTGGAGAACGATTATTTTGATAATAAAACTGAATAATTTGTAGACGTTGTTCTTGCGTATATCTCTCCATGATGAAATTGTAAACACTACCGAATACAATGAAAAACAAATGACAGATCATGACATATTACAAATGGCCGAAATGTCACTTCAAACTCATATCATCCCTATTGGAAAACCTTATATTTATTTTACGACA
Organism: Dermolepida albohirtum; assembly: GCA_031893035.1. NCBI lineage: Eukaryota > Metazoa > Arthropoda > Insecta > Coleoptera > Scarabaeidae > Dermolepida > Dermolepida albohirtum. The sequence continues at coordinate 40,827 of JAVIWB010000078.1, read as the reverse complement.
CATTTTGGCTATAAAAAAATCCCCGAAGATTTCTTATAACACAGACTGTGTTCTAACGATTATTTTCCCGTGAAGTTCGAATCATCAAAAGAGTGTTTATAAATGAAGATAGACAGAAGAAGTTCCTGAAGCATATACCATGCATATACCATATTTATATCATTGTTTAATTTATTATTTGCTTCATTGTTTATTTCCATTTTCTATCAAATGACATATTTTATTAAATTTGAATATACGAGGCGTGTTTTTTTAAGTAAGGGCCGTTTGACGAATGAAAATTTTTAAAATCCAGATTTATTTTCAGATATTGCATGCATTTCTCTATTTTTCAAACATAGTTGCTAATCTGGTACGTCGACTTCCGCGGTCGTGATCCATGTTATCTGCTTCTGGGTAGTGTAGTGGGTAAAGATGTATGTATGCTATAACTTGAGTTCTAACCAAGTACCCCAATGGGCGACAGGCCCCCAAAAAGTTCACTTTATTGTCAAATTAATTTTTTTTTTAGATTTTAAAGATATAGTTTTATTGTGAGCACTTCGAAATTCATTATTTTTAATCTGGTACGTAGACTTCCGCGGTCGTGGTCCATGCTATCTGCTTCTGGGTTTCCGGGCTGCAACCGCGTCACTTGTATATCTGCCGACGTTTCTTCAGGGCTGAACTACTGCACTGAAACTGGTGTAAGTCGATGGTGGACGGATTTATATATGGGCAATGGGTCATGGGTCAATGGAGCGTTACGGTTGCGGTTGGATAGTTTGGAGATGCAGGGTTACCAAGCGTTGTGTAGGGGGTAGCCATCATCGCGGTTAAGGTTATTGGGGTGCTTAGAGATCTCTATGGTTTCACGTTAGCTGCTAAGTTTGTTTAAGCAATTATCAAACCTCACAACTAGATTTTGAATACCTTTTTCATAGACACTTGCCACCTGCTCCGATAACCAAGAGGTCAGAAAAGTCGTTTGACAGAGTGCTTATGGTGAAACGTCTGTACTGAAGCATTTTCGCTTCAGCTGAAGCCACCATATCGTCTGTGATCACAGATGGACGACCGGAGCGGAACTTAGTGTATACAACACAGCGGCCCTTACTTAAAACACACGCCTCGTAGTAAGTCGCCCTTATGCGACGCTCCAATATCAAATTAACATTTTAATACTTCCATGAATAAAACAGTTCCAATTCTTTGTTTCTGGGGGGTTCAATAAATAGCTTCAACAATTATAATCGACCTTTGTTTATGTTTTTATCAAAAATTCGCTTTTCTGAACAAATAGCATAAAAGTAGGATGTATATAGAACATAAACAAACCTGTCATAGTTGAACTTTGCCCGGACGCCAAAATACCAATTCCCCAAATATATTTAGATGCTATTCCATATGTGCACGCCAAAAAAATACCACCCGTATACAGGTTAGCTTCCATGACTTCGTCATTGCTCTACGGAAAAGATTATTCGTTAAAGATTTCCAAACCAAAACGGCATTCCTTACCGGGATGTTCGTGATGTTCTTGAAGATTCCTTTGCACTTGTCTTTCTATATTAGATCTGGGTCTGAATGTAAAAGGTTACAGGACATTTTAAAATCTTACCAATTGATTGTTCGTGAGTCCATACATTCCATTCGCGAAAACCACAACCACGAATACGTTAATAACGAAACTGCAGAAGACCGCGGCCGTAGATTCTATCAGGAAGTACATATTGGCTTCCTTCACTTTTTCTGCTTTGTCTCTGTCGATGTCTCGGGATTTTACCAGCGCGGAGTGCAGGTACAAGTTATGCGGCATTATTATAGCGCCTGTAAGATTTATAATAATTAATTTATAATAATTAATTTATAATAATAATAGAAAAATTCAAATAGAAGTAGCTCTATTTGGAATTCTTTTAATCATCATTACGAACAGAAGAATGGATTGATATAATTGAAATTTGACGAGAGATTCTAGAAATTTAAAATGGCTGAATTTGCACTGCAAGCGCCCTCTCTTGGCTTTACACGGACTTGTCGAACTGTAAATAAGGATTTTAAAAAGACTGAAAGGATTTAAGATTTAAATTGTCAATAAGTTGTAGAAATGCAATATTTTCAGAATCTATGATCCGGTATTTTGTAAATAATAGGTTGGCAATATTAATATGATATATCTTTTGTAACTTCCGTAAAAATGGCTTCTTGACGTGTAACTTGTAACACAATGGAGTGTATTACAATAAATATATTGTTGAACAAGTAAAAGTGCGTTTACTCCCAAAATATTTTTAATAACACATAAGTTTACAAGATCCGCTATTGTACGAGGGAGGTATCCAAAAATAATCGGAATTGCAGCTCTGTGGATTCTTAGTGTATCCTAGCACACATTTCTGCCGCTAGGTGCGCATGACCCAAACTTTTTCTGCGTACGGTGCAGTCGGTTCTTTCGCCGAATAAGGTTGTGTTATGTGACAGTGCATTTTTTTATAAAAACATTTTCGTTTGCTCGTCGTTTTTTGTTTTTTTGTAATGTTGGACTTTAGTGAACAGCATGCGGTTGTGAAATTTAGAGGTTCCGAGAATAATGCATAACAGTGTGCGACGAAAGAGATCCGATTTGTGGCAGACGGGAGTTGAATGGTTTTTCTACAATGACAATGCACCAGCTCGCACAGTCTTATCAGCTCGCCAGTTCTTGGCTAAAAAAGCACGACTCCTTTGTCCCACGCTCTCTGCTCATCTGATCTTGCTCCGTGCGACCTTTTTTGTTTCCAACAATGGAATCATCGTTGATGTTGAAATTGATGGAGCCTGTGGTTGATTAACTTAATCACTAAGGTTGATATATAACCCCTTTCCACATTAACTTTTGTAATTCTGTATACGCATTCGATATACAACTGTTAAGACTGCCGTTGCTCAACCTTTTGGGGATGTGTGGCAGTGTGTTTGGCTTTCGACGAAGCAAGTTTGCGGTTATCTGCTGATGATGACAACTTGGTTGTCGAAATGCGGATACAGAATTACAAAAGTTAATGTGGAAATGGGTTATATATCAACCTTAGTGATTAACGGAATCATCGATTAGACAAGTGTATGAAGTTAAATGGAGAATATATTGAAAGCGTTAAGGTTATTTTGTAAAAAAAAAAAAATAAAATACAAATTTTTATAGACAAATTCTGATTATTTTTGGGTACCTCCTCGTATACCTACTGATACAATTCTTAGCATTCTTTAATAGTTTCAACCTAACAGAGGTACGTACCAACGATGCCAACTCCTTGCAGAAACGCATAGTAATCGCAATTCTCGCAAATCGGCAAAAACATTCCCTTTACAAGCGCTAGATGATCTGGTCTTGCGATCACATACTGGTATCCGAAAGTAACGCCCATGACAGTAATGAAAACAGCAAATATGCACTCTAACTTCCTCAAACCATATTTATCCAAGAGTAAGAACGTTAAAGTGTCGCAAACTGTGATCATCGCACCTGCCCACAAAGGAATTCTAAACAAATTCGATAATATTCAATTCTAATATTAGATTTTTATGAGTAGTAACGCACGTTTCATTGGACAGCATGTATATAGCTATGGCGGTGCCTATAACTTCTTGAGTGTCCGATGCAATTATTGCTATCTCGACCATAACCCAAAGAATCATTCTAGGCACTTTTCTATACTGTTTATAACACATTTCAGCTAGATGCATACCAGTTACAGTACCTTAAAAAGTACCAGATCGCTAAAAAGATGTCGTTGCATATATATACTAAAGAAAACGTGAGTTCTCAATAATAAGTAAAAAACTGATGAAAGTGGATGTTTAATCCTAAAAATATATAAGTGTTGAAAACTAAAACACATTAATGGATCGTTTGGGGGCCCTTTATTTATATCTTAAAGGTGCATAAATGGTTTAAAATACATCAGACGCGTTTGATTGTTTCAGTGCTTATTTGTTAAAGTTCTTTTGTGTAAGTTCGTAGAGGGCATTGGGAATGGAATTTCTTTCAACGTTTTAGTCCTTTGCATGAAATAAATTCGAATTTCCCTTACTTAATTTTAGTGGTGGTCTTAGGGGAAAGGAACGAGTTGAGTCACCGTCCGGTGCCTCGCTCGGCAACCCGGAAAAAAAGTTAGGACGAAAGAATTGATTTATAATTTTAATCTTAGGAACAATCGCAAACAAAATATTTAAATTCTTGCTTGCATCTTCAAAAGCTGTCATTTATATCATTTTTTGTTAAGTTTGATAAATCTACTAATATGTTAAAACTCCAAATTTAATTATTTATTTATATTACTTTCGCATTTTTCGCCATTTCTCAGAAGTACTTTACATTTTACATACTTTATACAAAGGACAAGAGCTTTGCAAAGAACTGCCCAACCAGAGCCTCGCAACTGTTAAGACTGTCGTTGCTCAACCTTTTGGGGATGTGTGGCAGTGTGTTTGGCTTTCGACGATGCAAGTCTGGTACGGACTTTGTTTCTGTGCGGATTTTGCCGTGGTTCAAGGTGTGACACTGTGATTATCTACTGATGACAATTTATTTGTCGAAATACGTATACAGAATATGAAAATTGTGGTGGAAAGGGGTTATATTAACCTTACTTAATAAGTTTTACGTGTATTTTAGTCAAATAACTTTGTAAAAGATGGCGTTCATTAATATGTGGTGATGTAATTTTAAAAAATCGACAGATAACAGAACATGCTTGATCAAGTATATAATTTGATGCGGTAAGTCTGTCTTTCATTTTAAAATATTGGGTTGGCAACTAAGTACTTTCGGTTTTGTAGTATAAAATAAAAAACTTTTTTTTTAAAAAAAGAATAGTTTTTAATCAATTATATATTTTCCATTTTGCTCAATGACCTTTTGCCATCTTTCTTTCAGCTGCATGATTCCGCGCTCATAAAATTTCTGGTCCTTATCAGCAAAAAACTGAACCAGATGCAAGTGAAGATCATCGGCATTTGTGAAAGTTTTACCATTCAAAGAATTCTGCAAACTTCGAAATAAATGGTAATCAGATGGTGCTAGATCAGGGCTGTATGGGGGATGTGGCATCACTTCCCAGCCAAGCTCCAATAGTTTCCCACGAGTTGCCAAAGATGTGTGAGGCCTAGCATTATCTTGGTGGAAAACTACGCCTTTCCGATTTGACAATTCTGGCCGTTTTTCTTTGATTGCTTCATCCAATCTTACTAATTGTTCACAATAAACATCAGAATTGATCGTTTGGTTCCTTGGAAGCAGCTCAAAAAACACAACACCTTTGTAATCCCACCAAACCGACAGCATGATCTTTTTTGGATGCAATTCAGCTTTCGATGTGGTTTGAGCTAGTTTATCGTGTTTGCTCCATGATCGTTTCGAACTATGTTACTGTACAGGGCCCATTTTTCATCACCAGTGATGATTCTTTTTAAGAAAGAGTCGGTTTCATTTCGTCTAAGGTGCATATCGCAAAAGTTGATTCTTTGTGTTAAATGAATTTCTTTCAATTCGTAAGGTACCCAAATATCAATCTTCTTAACTAGCCCAAGACATTTTAAATGTTTTTTAATTGTTGTGTGCGATACATGTAGCCTCTCCGCAACCTCTCGAACAGTTATATGACGATCCTCTTCAATTATGACTTTGATTTGGTCATCATCAACTTCAGTTGGCCGACCAAAACGTTGCTCATCTTTGAGGGAAAAATCTCCAGAACGGAATTTTTAAAACCAATTCTGACACGTGCATTCTGTTAAGCAATTAGCACCATAAACTTCACATATCTTTTTGTGAGCCGCAGCAGCTTTCTTTCCTTTACGGAAATAAAATAGTAAAATATGTCGAAAATGTTCGTTTCTGCACTCCATTTAAAATTAACCCACAACTAATAGCTTTAATAAAAATCACGCACTACTTGCTTCTGAAGTTACGTCAATGTGACTAGTATCACGCGACAAACGGTAAAGTACAGCACTAACATACGTTATACAAAAAATAAAGCAACGCTTTCTATCAGTAAAAACCGAAAGTACTTAGTTGCCAACCCAATAATTGTTTCATTGATTACTGTACACCGTATTTTTTTTATAACTCACCTAATCTAACCGCCAATCGTTGTATAAATAATCCCATCATTGAGGATAGCAAAAGTACCCACAATAACGAATACTTGGCTATCGAACCAGATCTCAAATCGCTCTCTATGTTTCCCGGATCTAAGTAAGCTATGGACATTAAAAATCCCGGTCCTGTAAATGCCCATAGCTTTTTAAAACTGAAACAACGCTGGAAAAGTTCATTTATATCATTCATGTTTAGGCACGTGTTCTTTATAGTACGTATTATACTTATTCGAAGTGGTTTTATGTCAGATAAAAATGATTTGGATATGTTGAGAGGTCTGCTCTAGTTTTGGATATGAAACTTAAGCCTTGAGAGTTAATCATAACCTATATTACGTGTAATATAACCTGTACAAGGTAAATTTTAATAGTAAAATATATTTATAATTCGTTTAAAAATTTAATTAAGTATTTAATACTTTTTCAACAAATAAATACATGAAGCTTTAATTAATACTTTATTACAAATATTCTATTCATTAAAACGACCCTAATTGAATTTTTAAAACTTAATTTAAAAACCTGAAACCTTGTATATTATCCTTACGATAGATATTAAAGTAAATAAGGACGAAATACTTACGTTGTCACCTTCGGGTATCGCTACCTTTTTATCCGAAAAATAAGGTTTTGTACTTTTTAAACTGGACGTTTCTTCAAACTCCTTTGCACTTTGTGAAGCTTCATCTTGCAATGCGTCTTCATCGACTTTAGGTGTTTTATTACGTTTTTTAAACATTTACGTTCGAATATTAAGTTAAAAGTATGGTTTTATTATTCATATTTGCTTTCACCATAATTGGATTAGGAAAACTGGCGATGTGAAGGTACATATGTTGTTGACATACTGCATGTTAACATACGTCAAAAATGCCATAATTTTTTCTATAAACAATCGATATTTTGAGAAGTGCAAGTTGTGGTTGATATTTATCAATTGATAATTCACAGAGATTAAATGAAGAATATTTGTCATAATTTTTTAGCACTTAATTCATCCACGTGTAAATTTGAGTCCTTTTATATTACTAAAATGTACATTTTGTTACAAAAGTGAGGTTCACAAGTGAATAAAAATAAAGTGATTTGTTTTATTCAATCTCTATACATGATAATCAGAAATTCACAGATAATAGGTAAGCCGATTATGTTTATTCTATAACTGCTTTTGTTATACTTTTATGACCTAAATATTTTGGTATTAATGCTAAACTAACCTCCGAATTCGCAGTACAACCTCGCCGAGAAAGCAGTATAGATGCGAATCATAGTTCCTGTATATTCTAATGTAGAAAAATGATTTAGAAATTTTTTTACACCCGTCGCAGGTAACAATCCACCCTCTACGAGGTATCTTCGCGTCATTGACATGATGCAAGTTATTGGCGATATCGCCCCACATCGATTTCCATCGCTGGTTACCCGGATTATTGCTCAACCTCGATTATTATCGAATTTTCGTCAAATAAAAAAGGAAAATAATTTAAAACGCATGTCTTAGATAAATAGCATTTATTTTTCAACTTCTCTACATTGATATGTACAAATTTGTATTAAAATTCATTAATGCGGATTGGAATGTTGATTTTATTATGATATCGCAGACGTAAAATGTGGGAACGTCTTCGTTTAGTGTTTTGTGTTTTACAGGAATTTTAATACTTAAAAATAGAATTCCGAATTTTACGACCTTCTTAATTAAACAAACAAATCACTTGTTACCAACATCCTTATAATTACATAAAATCTTTCACGTAAATTAACAAATATATTCACTTTTATGTATTTGAGAATGAATACTCGACATTAAATATGTTTTGAGAGTTTTCTAAAACAAAAAAATGTCAATATGAAACCGTATTTGCATCGCCTACTTTAACGTGGTATAAAGTGAACAACCCCGTATATATTGTATATATTATATATATATATATATATATATATATATATATATATATATATATATATATAAGTTATTGTAAAATATAACGATATTTGTTTGGAAAGAAAATTACAATTGTATAGGATACACAGACAGTAGATAAAAATATTATGGGATGAGAAAAAGTCTAAGTACGGTATAATTTACATCAAAATAAAAATTGAATTTTTCGAAATGTATAATAAGTTGCCTATTTACCATTAATTAACTACAAAGAAATAGGTCTGTACTCGCAAAAATTTATACAATCATGTGAGAAAAATTGTTTTGCCAACTTAATATTTGAACTTTTAAACTGCTTTTTCTTCAAGATTTAAAACTTTGAATGTCTCAAACGTTTCTTTTTTTTTAATTTAAATATAAATAATAACTAAATGTTAAAAACTTTATTCGCATTAACTTGATGAAAAAGAAACTAGCGTATAATTTTAAAGTTGTATTAAACAAGATGATTTCAGTATACGATGATATGAAGATGTGCATATAGATGCAACAGATGGACTATTTTATTGAATTAAATAGGAAAAAAGTTTTATCGAATGTAGTAAATATCTAAATTATATAACCTCAAATTGAAATTTAAGCGACTCAAACTTTTCATGCTAAAATATTACTAATCGTTATATATATATATATGACACTTTTCTCATGTAAGAAGCAATCCAGCATTTTTTTAATGTTCAAGTGTAGCTTTTACGTAAAACACTGAGTGATTACGCCAATCAAGATTATATTTGAACTGAATGATAATGACTGCAGCTCAAAAAAGGTAAAATTATTATTAACAGGTATACAAAAGTAAAGATACTAGAATCAACATATAATAGAATTAATTTTACAAAGGAGAGTTAAAAAGACATAAAGCTAACGTACGTAACACAAGTAATGAAAGGAGATTTAAATAGCAACCGATACCAAGAAATTTGTAATTATGAGGGATAATAAAGGAAAATCAAATATATTAAATTAAATGAATTTACAATCAGCAGCAGGAGAGGGAGCGTTCAGCAGGGGCAAGGTATAGAAAAAGTTAAAGAGATAAGGAAAAGAAGGAAAAAAGCACACGTCAATAGGTACTCTTACAAACGCTACTAATTAATGAATAAATCGGATGAAATAAAATTTTAAATGTAAATGATTATAAACTGTGTGAAATTTATATTCTGACGATAGAAAGAAATGATTAAGTTCTTGGTGAAAAAGAGGTTTACAATGTGTTTCAACCATGCAAATTGAAAAAAATTAAATTTATAACCTTACTTTTGTATGTAATATTTTAAATTCAATAACTTTCTTTTAGATCTTATGTGCGTGTACGCACTATGCTCCTTTCTAATCAAAATAAACTTGATTTTAAATAAGTTAGAGATCTAACCCCTCTACATTACTTAAAATTTGGGTTATTTTTAATTTACTTTTTATTAAATTATATTTCAACTAGACCGAAATAAAAGCTCATCGTAATTATAAAATGATTATAAACAAAGTGAAGTTTATATTTTAATGATAGATGGAAATGGTTAGACAGCAACTTCTTAGTGAAAAAAAAAGGCTTCGAATTTGTTTCAACCATGCAACTAAATAAAAAAAATCAAATTTGTACGATAACTTTTGTATGTAATATTTTATTCAAAAATTTTTTTTGATCTTACCATATTCGTATATGTACTATGCTCCTTTCTGATAAAACTAAATTTAATTTTAAATAAGTTAGGTATCTAAACTTCTATATTATTTATCACTTGGGTTAATTACAATTTAATTTCTGTTAAATTACATTGCGACTAGACCAAAATAAAAACTTTCGAAATATAATAAACATTTTGTGAATTAATATATTGGTTGTGTTAGTAAGTTATATGTAATTATAAGTGGTGTAAAATATAACAAGAGCATTTTTACACGTGTACTTTTACTCAACATAAATTCTGATCAATAACTATTAAACGATTTGTTGAATTCATTATAGATATTCAAATGTTTGTTTATGAGAAAAATCACTCAATAGAAATAAACTTCTTTTAAAGCAATATTAATATCTCGACTAGTAAGTAATATTATAACTAAATTATTAAGGATTTTTTTATACGTCATACAATCAAAATGATAATTTTGAAGAATTAAATCGTAATGTCTTTAATAATATATATTTTTAATATTAAATACTTATATAGATGCTTCGTAGAGTAACTTTTATAATTATATGTATATTAACAAATATTTCTAATGTAAAATATAAATAAAACTTGATCGTAAAGGCTTTCGTTTACTACAGAAGATGCTTACATTTTACGATGAAATATTTACATAAATATAGCGTATTGCATATATATATATATAAAAATATACTTCCTTCGATTAAAATTTAGCTTATGTTTCAGATGTCGTATCAATAATTGACTTCGTATGAAAAAATCCTTAATTCAAACACTACTACAATCTAATCAACAATTAAAATATAAAACAAAGGCAAACAAATTCTTTCGAAACAATATTCGAGAAGCTACCACTAGAAATAAATAAAAATATTATAATATAAAGGAGGGTGTATCACGTACATGTTGTATTTTTTTGTTCTTTTCAGAATTATTACAATTTTTTTTGAACACCTGCATTTGATTCACGTTTCTAAAATTTTGAGTGGAGTTGGGTGGTGGAATCGTAAAAATTATTGTGGTTGACGACAAATTCCGATGTGTCCCTAAAAAAAAATCGATAAAAAAAGGTGTTATTATTATTGATTTTGTTGGGCGAAATTGGTCGAAAAAAGTAATAATTATGAATGAAAGAATTTATTTTAAATATAATTTAATAGTTCTATAAGATTATATCATATATTAAATAAATAGTAAAATTATTGTATTCTTTTCGATGTGGTTAAGTACTAAGTTGTTATCTTCAGTAGTAATTGAAAAGATTTCGATGAGATTGGAGCAGTAAATATTTCGCGGTAAATTAAACTGTGGTTTAAAGTTTTCGGATGATATACAAACATATTACTTATTACTACATTTATTGCTTTTACTGAAAATAACAATGTAGTTATCGAAATATATCGGTGATTTTGCGAAAGAGATGCTTTAGTTTTCTTATTATATTTTGAGTTAAAACTGAATCGTTGTAGTTTGTAGACTATGAAAATTAAAAATTGTTAAGTCAGACGCTAATTATCTTGAAAAAATATAATTTAGGTTCCTAACAAATTAAAAATATTAACATTTGGCGAATTTGAATGTGACTTAAATATCTCTAAAAATTAGAAATGCCGTCTTAAAATTTTAGATTGTTACATAAGTATAGAGCGATCCAAAATGATTGTCCGAAAAATACAGAGTTGTTCAAAGTGATGGATCAATATTTACTACAATTTAATATGTGTGAATGTAGCAACCAGTACGTACAAGTTACTATACAACTGCCACGCCCCATATTTTGCGTTATTCAATTCATTATCGTCTCGTTTACTTTCTGTTTCAATTTATATTTCTACATGTTTGCATTCAGCAAGAAGTTTTTTTTAATTTAAATTTTAATGGACACTGTAGTTGATTAAATTAATCAATTAAGGTTAATATAACCCTTTCGTCAGTAATTTTCGTATTCTCTATACATATTTCGATAAGTTGTCATAGTTAGCAGATGATTAATGTGTGTTTGGCTTTCGACGCTGTAAGTAGTTTGGACATTATCTTTGTGAGGGTTTTGCTGTGGTTCAGAATATGAAAATCATTGTGGAAAGGGGTTATATTAACCTCAATTCTTCTTTAGTTTGTGATTGAACATTTACTCGACTAAGTTATGTCCAAAAATTACTGAAATGCGTTTAAAAACAAATGTACGATTTCTAGGTTATAATTTTAGGAACATATTTTCGAAGTGAACAACGTAGATGGTCAGTGAAAATATTCAACACCCTCATGATATGCTTAAAAGCATTGTGAAGCGTTTCAGAGTCATCGATAGTGTTTGCGAAGTGCAAAGAAGTAGCCATCAAGTGATACGTGTTAATCAAAGCTTGCACGAACCTATTACAGAGTCATTTGTGATCGTATAAATATGTTTTTATATACTTTGCAGTTTTTTGTTAAATGTTTTTTCACTTCAATCTACATTACACTCCTTTAGCCCCCTTTATTAGTAAGCTTACTTGCAAATATTAACTACGTATGCTTCCTCTCAAGCAACTTTAATCGCTTTCATTTTATAACTTCTTTATTACTTTCAATCGATCAATTTGCAATTAAAGAAAATAAAATTTTGTTATTGAAACACTTACCATCGCCCTTCAAGACGTGTTAGTCAAAAATTTAATCATTACCAAGCTGTGGAAGAGTTAGTAAGGAAAATTATAAAAAATTAATGAAATAAAAGTAAAAAAATTAATAGCATATACAGGGTGAGTCAAAACAACGTAAGCGATTAATAAAATTAACCTTTCCAATCACGAATTTTTATTTCCCAAAAGAAATTTGATTGAATGCAGATGTACTGTAAGCAAGCAAATACAAATACACTATTGGAAACACATCCTCATTCAATAATTGAGGAGCAACGCAGCTGCTACAATTCTTTGTGATTGGAAGGGTCAAAGCAATAGTAAAAAGCTTGTGTTACTTTAGGAATTCATGCATTTGTACTTTGGTGTACACTCCTTGAGGCTAATGTTTTAAATTCGCAAACTTTATTTGCATGAAGCTAATTTGAAGTTTGCTTAAAAAAAAGTCATACTTGACTTTTCTTTGTACATAAATGATGTTTTAAATGTGAAAGAATTGATTTAAATCGGAATGTTAGATCTGTCAACGCGTGACTTGCTCAGTAGCACCAAAACAATTTCATGAACGATTGTTAAATGTGTATAAGGCATCACCTTCAATTGAAACAATATGAAGATAGGTTTGAATTTAAACGTGGTCGTATATGTCTTGAGGACGATCCACGTGAAGAACGTCCAAAAAGAGCGTCAACACCAGAAATCGTAGCAAAAATACAGGATATGGTTTTGGAAGATCGTCGATTAACCGAGAGAGATTTAGTAGAAGTCCTAGGCAGTGTGAACAATATTTTGGCTGAAGTTTTGGGTTTCAGAAAGCTGTGTGCAAAATGGGTGTCGCATTCGTTAACAATGGGATAAAAACATTCGAATGCGCCTTCTCTGCAACATTTGAAGCGTTTTAGAAAAAATAAAAGAGATTTTATGCGTCGTTTCATCACTGTGGATGAGACTTGGGTCTACCACCATGATCCTCAATCAAAACAAGAGGCAAGGAGTGGTGAGAAGCCGGTACTTCGGCTCCGAAGCAAGTTGGAGTTCAGAAATCGGCCAAGAAGGTGTTAGCATCAGTTTTTTTTTGAGGATGCAAAAGGAATTTTTGTTCCGTAGATTACTTCCGAATTGGAAAAACAATAATCTCAGATTATTATTGTAACCTTTTGGGCCAGCTGGATGTAAAAATTCGTGAAAAAAGATCTTTACAGAAAAAAAAAAAACAGTTTTCATCAAGATAACGCACCTTCTCCCACTGCTCAAAAAACCATCGCAAAAATCAGTGAATTAAACTACGAATTGGTGCAACATCCACCCTATTTTGCCAGATTTAACGCCCTCTGACTTCCAGTTGTTTTCACATCTCAAAAAATGTATGCGTGGAGAACGATTTTCATCGAACGAAAAGGTAAAAGCAGCCGTGGCAACATATTTCGATGATCTTCCGGATTCTCACTTCAGGGATGAAATCCATAAATTAAAAAATCACTGAAACAACTGTATTGAAGTTCAGGGAGGTTATATTGAATAATAAAATGTATTTCAAACTACATATAACAATGTGTTTTTCTTATCGAATGACAAAACTTATTGAAGAAGTTGGTATATATATATATGGTTCTTGTACATTCTAATGGGAAAAAACAATTTAGATAATGTATTTACACCTTTCGCAGGTAAAAATCCACCTTTGCGAGGCAGCTTCGCGTCACTGACACGATGCAAGCTGTCGGCAATGCTTGCACGTGTTCACCCTTCACCAATTCCTGTCGCAGGTTACCTGGAGAGTTGTTCAACCTTAATTATGAGTTATTATTACGTTCAGGCAAATATAAATATCGATTATTCAGGTAAAGACGTACTACAACTAATATTAAACTAGTTTTGTTATTATCAAACGTGATGTACTGAACAAAAAGCAACTAACACTGAGCTAAGCGTTCAAATTAGGATTCTACATTATTTTATGCAAAGCAACAGCCATGCAGAACAAAAAAGCGATAAAAAGTATAATAAAAAAAGGCACGAACGTGTATTTAGGTAGCTTTAAACATTGCCTAGCTATTCACATTCCCATCTGACCAGCTGCAAAAATAATAAACATTGATAATATACCGTGCATTCATTTTACCTCGCTACGAAAACTGTACCACATTATATTCGGGTCTAGCTGCCGAATACCGATCAGAATGTAAAGTGGTGGGGCGCGAGTCATTTGAATCACGACTGTAACTGACTACTGATCGTACTAGCTGCAGTCCCACCACTAATTTGACTGTAGGCGTATCGATATCGTATTAGCGGTCATTCGTGGTTTGCATTTGGGAGAGTGTGTTACGGTAAGACCTTTAAATTTAAATATTTTTTTAATTATACATATTACTTTGATAAAGTATACATTGGAAGAAAAAATTCAAATGATAACATGGGCTTTGAAAGGTAATTCTTTACAGCGTATCCAGCGCCTTTACTCTGAAAAGTATGCAGATCGTCCCTTTCCTGCATTGACAATATTATTAGTAGTTAAAAAGTTTAAATCAGAAGGTTGCATTTTGGGACGTAAATGTCATAAAATACGGAGAATAAATAACGATAAAGAAATGCAGGAAGTCATGGTGTGCGCAATGGTCGAAGAAAATTCCAATATTACTATATCTAAAATATCAAGAGATAGGTATTAGCGGGGGTAAAGTTCATAAGATATTAAAGAAAAATAAATACACATCCTATAAATACCAAGATCATCAGGAAATTTTTCATGCTGATCAACACCGCAGAATGGAATTTTGTGAAACTGTAATAGAACGTGTAAATGCGAATGAATATTTCATTGAGACTATCGTGTTTACCGATGAATCCACGTTTCCGTTGCACGGTAAACACAATACGTCGAATTTTCGATATTGGTCTATTGAAAACGAGTATCGACAATTGAATACGGGGACACGGTATCCTGAAAAATTGAATGTTTGGGCTGGCATTTATGGGAATAACATTATTGATCCATTCTTTATCGAAGGAAATTAAAATGGGGAAATATATTTGAATCTTCTTCGAAACGACATTGTCCCTGCTTTGAGAACTATTAATTCCAATTTAGAGAAAGTATGGTTCCAGCATGATGGTTGTCCGGCCCATGGAACTAGAATTGTGAATGAATATTTAAATAATATATTCCCCCAAAGAGTTATATCTAATAGTGGTACAATTCGCTGGCCACCAACGTCACCAGACTTAGCCCCTAATGACTTTTTTTTATGGGGTTACATAAAATCAAAGTTATATGGGCATCAAGACGAAAGGGCTAATAATTTGGAAGAATTACGGGTTAATATCGCACACCAATTTCAAATTATTAATCCTCTTGTACTGGCCAATGTTCGAAATGAATTTTATAATAGATTGGGGTACTGTTTAGCGCAAGCTGGAGGGACATTTGAGAATTTAATTAATTGAATTTATTTTCTGTATTTAAAAAGTATTTTATAAGTTTTGGCAAGTTATATTTATTTTCTGTTTAAAGAGTATTTTTTAAGTTCCGAGAAGTTATTTTATTTTTTAGCTTCTTTAAGAGTTTTTTTTTAATTTTTAAAAGTTTTATTAGAAAACGTCTTTTAGTTCAATGCGAAACTTATTGTAAAAATACCTAATTGTACAGTTAAAAGTAATTATAATTTATTAATTTTTGGACGTAAACAATTTGGACAGTCAGTGATAGACCTTCCGCCAAGTACCACGAACAACTACTTAATCTGTAATCTGTAGTCAGTCGCTGTGATTCGACTGACTCGCGCCCCATCACTTTACATTCTGATCGTTATTCGGTATCTAGACCCGAATATAATATGATACGGTGTTTGTAGCATTTTAATATGAAAGCACGGTATAGATACAAGACGAAGAAGAAAGAGACAGACGAACACGTTCACGTGTGTTGCATACACTTAAAATTTAGGTTCCTGTGTGAATGTAAACTTACCGGGAATATCCCAAAGGTGCAATTGTCGCTTCCTGAAATGATGTGCCGAGGACGTACCTGTGGACGAAATGGAACCTCATTAAGGTTACGTTCCCCATTGAAACCGCCATATGTATCGCTAAATATATACAGAATATTAAATAGATTGCCCCGACGATTACCACCAGAGCTATGGCGGGTCCGTTCAAATCTAATTTATTCACTGTATCTATCACGAAGTATGTATTGATTGTAATAACTAGAACGCTCAGGAGCGTTGCTACAAGTTTATTGGTCCTGGAAAAAAGTATTGTTAAATAAACCGCACGATAATTTCAGTTATACTTAAATACCATCCGTTAACGAATTCGCCCATTATTTGCGGGTTGCTGGTGAAGGCTATCGTGGGTATTGTGGCGAAAGGTAACTGCAAACTCATTACAGCATTTAGTATATCGTTCATCCCCGTTAGGTCTTCGATTCTCGTAAAGAACGCTAAACAGAAGGTCGGCACGATGGCTATGGTTCTAGTTAGAAGGACTCTTCGCCAACGGGCCCATTGTAAGTTGAGGAACCCTTCCATCGAGAATTGGCCGGCATATGTTCCTAATCATAAACGAATAAAAAAAATAAATCTTGATATTTACAGAGTTTTTTTACAATAAAGTCGATGAAAAAATAAAATTTCTGATGCTAAATTGTATATACAAGGTACGCTCAAAAAGTCTAGGGTTTAGGATATCGTTAATTCCCGTTAGGTCTTCGATTCTCGTTAGGAATGCTAGACAGAACATTGGTACAATGGCTATTGGTCTACTTATGAGAATTGTTCGACAATGGCCCCACTAAAAGTTGAGGTAGGCCTTGCATCGAGAATTGGGCGACGTATGTACCTATTTATACACGATTAAAAAAATAAACCCTAATTACGAAGTTTTTTACAATAAACTAATATCGATAGAAAATTGGGTTTCTGGAGTTAAATTATAAATACAAGGTACGTTCAAAAAGTCTTTTTAGCGTTTAGGACATCCATTATAGGTTGAGAAAGAAAATTGTCCAACGTATGTACTTATTTATACTACTGTGGGCAAAAAATAGTAAGACTTTTTAATTTAAATTTCGCGCGAAAACCCATTCGTCGAAATATTTTTTTTCTAGGTTGGTATGACTGTCAGTGATATCTGTGCCAAATGTCACATCAAAATAATCATTAGTGTTTAGTATACGCTTGTCTTTCTGAAGTACAAAAAGTGCATTCGGCGATTTTTACAACGAGTGAAATTATTCAACAAAGTTCTATTAAATGTTGTGTACGGAATAAAATATCTGGTGCCGAAACGTTCAGAATGTTGCAAAAGGCCTTCGGTGATAATTGTTCGTCGCGAGCAAGTGTTTATGATTGGTACAAATTATTGAAAGAGTGTCGAGAACGCATTGATAACGAACCACGTCCAGGACGGCCATCAACAACTGATGATCAACACGTTAATAGAGTCAAGGAATTGGTGCTTGAGAATCGACGGTTAACAGTCAGATACCTTACTGGCATCGTTGGAATATCGGAAGGATCAGTGAAAACCATTTTGAAAGATCATTTGGGCATAAGAAAAGTGAAAGCACGATTTGTTCCAAAATCACTCAATTTTCTCGAAAAACAGCGTCGCGTTGACGTCTGTGAAACAATGTTTTCCGACTATCAAGACAAAATGAAAGCCATCATAACTGGAGATGAGACTTGGATCTACGCTTATGACCCGGAAACAGACGATCAATCGGCCGAATATCGTATCAAAGGTGAGCCGAAGCCCAAAAAACCACGTCAAAGCAAGTCAAAAATCAAGGTTATGTTGACAGTTTTCTTCGACTATCGAGGTGGGGTGCACTCCGAATTCCTTCCGACCGGCCAAACTGTCAACAAAGAATACTATTTGAGTGTTATGCGTCGTTTGCGCAATGCTATTCGTAAAAAGAGGCCAGAATTATGGGCCGACAACTCTTGGTTTTTGCACCACGATAATGCACCGTTGCATACTGCATTAATTCTTCGTGAGTTTTTCGCCAAATTTTCAACCAATATCGTGCCGCAACCACCGTATTCGCCTTATTTAGCTCAGTGTGACTTCTGGCTATTTAGCAAACTCAAACGACCGCTCCGGGGAAACCGTTTTGAGTCAATTGAAGACATTAAACGTGAATCTCTACGCGCATTGAAGGCTATTCGTGAAATTGACTTTAACAACTGTTTCGAGAACTGGAAGAAACGTTGGCACAAGTGTATTGGGGCCAGGGGGGATTACTTTTTTGAACCATTCGATTCCGGACGTCAATACGCATCCGGCAGTGTCCGCGCCGTCGCCGAGAGGCCATTGGTTCGCGAGATAGCATGCCGATTTGAACGAAAATCCAAAATTTTCGCGATTTTCGCAACTTGCGAAAGTGTTTTTTGCGAATACCTCGAGAACCGAAAGAGCTAGCGCATTCCGGTTTCGTTTTTCGTAATCAGCGGGTCCAAATACATAGGGTAGACTCATGAAAACGTCCAAAATCGACACTTCTATTTTTACGATTTTTGAAATGCATCGGTCGAGGTTCAAAAAAATCGCAAAAATCGTCAAACGGCTATAGCTTCCACATTTTTCGTCCTATCGCCACAAAATTTTCACCAATGAATGTACTTTTCACAAGGATTAAAATGAGCACAAGCGCATCGCTGTAGAACGAACCGTTTGGCCGCAGTGGCAGTTTGAATTTTCGCAAAAATTTTCGGTTTTCCGGTCATAACTCGAGAACGCGACGTCGTAGCAGGTTCCGGTTTGAACCATTCGATTCCGGACGTCAATACGCATCCGGCAGTGTCCGCGCCGTCGCCGAGAGGCCATTGGTTCGCGAGATAGCATGCCGATTTGAACGAAAATCCAAAATTTTCGCGATTTTCGCAACTTGCAAAAGTGTTTTTTGCGAATATCTCGAGAACCGAAAGAGATACGATGCCAAATAGGTACATTTTCTGAATCAGCAGATCAAAATACATAAGATAGAACCATCGAATCGGCGAAAATCGCAACTTTATTTTTTTCGAGAACCGTAAGAGATACGATGCCAAGTAGGGGTTGTTTCTGAATCAGGAGATCAAAATACGTACGATAGGACCATCGAAATGGCGAAAATCGCAATTTTAATTTTTTCGACTTCACCAAATTTAGTTTTTCGCGAATATCTCGAGAACCGAAAGAGCTAGCACATTCCCGATGCGTTTTTCGTAATCAGCGGGTTCGAATACATAAAATAGAGTCATCAAAACGTCGAAAATCCACACTTTGATTTTTCCGTTTTTTAAATTTCATCGCTTGAGGTTCAAAAAAATCGCAAAAATCGTCAAACGGCCATAACTTCCACATTTTTCTTCTGATCGCCACAAAATTTTCACCAATGAAAGTACTGTTCAGAAGGATTAAAATGAGCACAAGCGCATCGCTGTAGAGCGAACCGTTTGTCCGCAGTGGCAGTTTGAATTTTCGCAAATATTTTCGGTTTTCCGGTCATAACTCGAGAACGCGACGTCGTAGCAGGTTCCGGTTTGAACCATTCGATTCCGGACGTCAATACGCATCCGGCAGTGTCCGCGCCGTCGCCGAGAGGCCATTGGTTCGCGAGATAGCATGCCGATTTGAACGAAAATCCAAAATTTTCGCGATTTTCGCAACTTGCGAAAGTGTTTTTTGCGAATACCTCGAGAACCGAAAGAGCTAGCGCATTCCGGTTTCGTTTTTCGTAATCAGCGGGTCCAAATACATAGGGTAGAAAATCGCAATTTTAATTTTTTCGAAAAATTTAGTTTTTCGTCCAAAATCGACACTTCTATTTTTACGATTTTTGAAATGCATCGGTCGAGGTTCAAAAAAATCGCAAAAATCGTCAAACGGCTATAGCTTCCACATTTTTCGTCCTATCGCCACAAAATTTTCACCAATGAATGTACTTTTCACAAGGATTAAAATGAGCACAAGCGCATCGCTGTAGAACGAACCGTTTGGCCGCAGTGGCAGTTTGAATTTTCGCAAAAATTTTCGGTTTTCCGGTCATAACTCGAGAACGCGACGTCGTAGCAGGTTCCGGTTTGAACCATTCGATTCCGGACGTCAATACGCATCCGGCAGTGTCCGCGCCGTCGCCGAGAGGCCATTGGTTCGCGAGATAGCATGCCGATTTGAACGAAAATCCAAAATTTTCGCGATTTTCGCAACTTGCAAAAGTGTTTTTTGCGAATATCTCGAGAACCGAAAGAGATACGATGCCAAATAGGTACATTTTCTGAATCAGCAGATCAAAATACATAAGATAGAACCATCGAATCGGCGAAAATCGCAACTTTATTTTTTTCAAGAACCGTAAGAGATACGATGCCAAGTAGGGGTTGTTTCTGAATCAGGAGATCAAAATACGTACGATAGGACCATCGAAATGGCGAAAATCGCAATTTTAATTTTTTCGACTTCACCAAATTTAGTTTTTCGCGAATATCTCGAGAACCGAAAGAGCTAGCACATTCCCGATGCGTTTTTCGTAATCAGCGGGTTCGAATACATAAAATAGAGTCATCAAAACGTCGAAAATCCACACTTTGATTTTTCCGTTTTTTAAATTTCATCGCTTGAGGTTCAAAAAAATCGCAAAAATCGTCAAACGGCCATAACTTCCACATTTTTCTTCTGATCGCCACAAAATTTTCACCAATGAAAGTACTGTTCAGAAGGATTAAAATGAGCACAAGTGCATCGCTGTAGAGCGAACCGTTTGTCCGCAGTGGCAGTTTGAATTTTCGCAAATATTTTCGGTTTTCCGGTCATAACTCGAGAACGCGACGTCGTAGCAGGTTCCGGTTTGAACCATTCGATTCCGGACGTCAATACGCATCCGGCAGTGTCCGCGCCGTCGCCGAGAGGCCATTGGTTCGCGAGACAGCACGCCGATTTGAACGAAAATCCAAAATTTTCCGTTTTTAAAATTTCATCACTTGATTTTCGCAACTTGCGAAAGTTGAGCACAAGCTTTTTTACCCACAGTAGTATATGATATAAAAAATAAACCCTAGTATTTACAAAGGGTTTTTTACAATAAACTAAACTCAATAAAAAATAAGGTTTCTGAAGTTAAATTATAGATACAAGGTACACTCAAAAAGTGCGTTCA
Source organism: Dermolepida albohirtum (assembly GCA_031893035.1). Taxonomy (NCBI): domain Eukaryota; kingdom Metazoa; phylum Arthropoda; class Insecta; order Coleoptera; family Scarabaeidae; genus Dermolepida; species Dermolepida albohirtum. Next base: position 19,344 of record JAVIWB010000078.1, on the reverse strand, counting down.
CCGCTGATGGAACATTTGTTTAAAAAAAACCTTTTTTTAAACAGATTAACATTGTATAAATTCTACTTTAAATCTCCATTCGCGATGTATATATTGTATATGAAAAACTAACCTGTCATAGTTGAACTTTGACCGGCAGCTAAGATACCAATAGCCCAAATATACATGGCCAACGCTCCAAAAGTACAACCCAAGAAAATACCGCCCTTATACAAGTCAGCCTCGACGTATTCATCATTACTCTGAAAAAGAAATAATTAATGACACCAATAAGACAATAATTTGCAACTGATTTCTTATTTACCGGGAATACCGAGCTGTTAATACTTGGATAATGGATGCACTTCGCTATCTACAAAAAAAATTGAATTTGAACAGAACAAGAATCGACAGTGTTCGAAACGTCATACCACTTCGTTATTTGTAACATGATACAGGCCATCGGCGAAGACTGCGACAACAAAAACATTTATAATAAAACTGACGAACAAGGCTATGCATGCCTCGACGAAGAAATACATGTTGGCTTCTTTTACTTTTTGGGAATTGGACCTGTCGACGTCTCGGGACTTCACCAAGGCAGAATGGAGGTATAAATTATGAGGCATTATCACAGCACCTGGATGGGAATAAATGGTTCTAAATAAGTTCTATTTTATATCTAGTGTATACCTACTGTACTTTCCAAAAGAATGTTTTAAAATACAAAATTCATTATCGTACGTTCATTTAGGGGAATTACCGAATAAATTTTACGTCGACAGCTAAGCTAATGTTGCTTCTTATTTTGTTTATTTATACCAAAGACAGCTCCTAGACTTACCGACGATTCCCACAGCTTGAAGTAACGCCTTCGAATCGCAACCCTTACAAATTGGCAGAAACATCCCTTCCATTACAGCTAGTTGGTCGGGTTTCGATATGAAATATTCATAACCAAAGGTTATTCCCATGGTCGTAATTAAAACGGCGAAAAACAACTCCAGCTTCCTCAATCCGTATTTGTCCAGAAATAGAAATGTGAATGTGTCCACGATGGTTATAAGTACCCCACCCCAGAGAGGAATACTGGAACATGGATGAAATTATTGTATTTGTTAGTCAAAGTGGATATTGCTTACGCTTTGTTAGACAGTAAATATATCGCGATGGCTGTGCCTATGACTTCTTGCATGTCCGAACCTATAATTGCTATTTCAATCATAATCCAGAGGAGGATCCTGGGGAATTTTCTGTACTGTCTGTAGCACATTTCGGCAAGATGTAGTCCCGTTACGACACCTTCAAAAAAAAACAACGGAATTATGCAAAAAAATTTTAGTCTTATTTTTCGCGCGCGTGACATAAAATTATCACCAAATGCATCCTTTAACGTTTATAAACATTCTGTTGGCGATTTTTTTTAATTTAACATGGAATTTCGTGTTAATTCGCTGCTCGATTTTTATGTCAACCATTATCACGGCACTACTAAGTAACAGTGTCCTCTACAATCAAAGCTCGAAAATAAACTAAAGCAGAGGGAGAGAGACGAAACTACGGGTTGTTGCTTCGGAAGTATCAAGGTTAATTACAATTACAGTCTCGCTCGATGCAGCTGCGTGATGGAAGGAGCAATCTCGTTATTTAATTGCCATACCTCGTATATGTAAAACATTAAGTAGGTAAAAATCCGTTTCAAGTACAATTTGGAATATGATATACACTACCGGTCATATTTATTTGCCCACCCCAATTTTATGTGTTTCCTGAAATACGGATTATTTTTCGAAAAATCTGTATTATAATTATTCAACAATATTATTAGTGGAAGTAATTCCATATGAATTTCTACGAAAATCTTAAATTGTTTATGATATATCGTAAAGGTGTCATAAATTGGAAAAATACCATAAATATTATATAGGCTAATCTCTACAGTATTAACAGTTTTACCTGCATTTCCGAAAGGTATTACCAATATTGTGTTATTGTACTAACTAATTACAATATTAGGATGTGTTATTCAAAAAGGAAAATAAATTTTATGTCAGTCATCGTTCATCTTTTGTTGCGAAAACAGTGAAATAGAGAGTTATTGTGAATATTTTAATGCAATGCAGAAGACGAAGGAATTATCTGTTGAAGTGCGTGATATGATAATTGCTTATCATCGTACGGGTAAAAGTAATCGCGAAATTGCAAAAGAATTACGCTTAAATCGCAGAACCGTTGATTATAACGTTACAAAATTTGAAGAAAGTGGTACATTTTCCAACAAAAGAAGATCTGGACGACGCAAAGCGACGACATCTGCAGTTGACCGGCATCTAATACGGATAAGTAGACGCGATAGACGAAAAACAGCACCAGAAATTGCTGCTGAAATGAATATAGCGCGTGCTAAACCAATTAGTGTGTCCACGGTACAGAGAAGGTTAAGGCAAGCGGGTTTATACGGAAGAATTGCTCTGCGAAAACCACTACTACGAAAGCAAAACAAGATAAAACGATTAAATTGGGCTAAAGAACATAAGAATTGGACGATTGATCAGTGGAATAATGTGTTGTGGACAAACGAATCGAAGTTAGAACTTTTCGGTAGTAAAAGGCGAATATTCGTAAGAAGATCCGCAGGAGAAATAGTACTGCCAGAATGTATTGCGCCTACCGTAAAACATGGAGGAGGTTCAGTAATGATTTGGGGGTGTTTTGGTGGAAGATCTGTAGGCGATCTCGTCAAAATTGAGGGAATCCTAAGAAAAGAAGGCCAAAACTTTGTATTTCAACAGGACAACGATCCGAAACACACTTCTAGATTGTGTGGCGATTACTTGCGTCAACTAGAAGAGCAAGGGCAAATCTCTATAATGGTATGGCCAGCTCAAAGTCCTGATCTGAACCCAATAGAGCTTCTTTGGGAAGAATTGGACCGGAAGGTTCGAGAACGTGCTCCATCATCCATCACTATACTGTGGGAGCAACTCCAAGAAGCCTGGGCACAAATTACAGAAGATACACTGCAAAAATTCATTGAAAGGATGCCGCGGTTATGCGCCGCAGTTATCAAAAATAAAGGTGGGCACATTGATGAGAGCAAAATTTAATAATAATTAATGATAAAGTTTTTATATAAGAAAAATGTAACTATTTTATGTTTATTTTACACTATTGTATTGGTACAATAAATAAATTTTCAGTACACATTTGATAGTTTAATAATTTTGGCTAAAACTAAGGGTGGGCAAATAAATATGACAGGTAGTGTATATAGGGCTTAGAATAGAATATAAAATTAAATATTTACCTAATCTGGCAGCTAATCTTTGCATTAACAGTCCTAGAACTGTAGCACTTAACAGCACAAATAGTAAACTGTATTTGGCCACAGTACCACTTTGGAGATCGCTTTCTATATTTCCTGGATCTAAGTAAGCTATGGACATTAAAAATCCTGGACCTGTGAAAGCCCATAGTTTTCTGAAACTGAAGCCCTCCTGTAAAAGACATCATTTAAAATATTTACAACTATATTCACAATTTTAACGACTCTTAAAGAAATAAAATGTAAACACGTGAAATTTTCTTTAATTTCTTTATTCAGCAATCCGCCCAGAGGCAATAAGCTATTAATATTGACAGTACATGACATGTATCGGTTAGTACCATTGAACTTCCCCCATGAACCAGTTATAAACCTGTTGTTATAACGCTACAATTATACTTTATTCTACGTAATATAATAATGTCATCTTAGATTGTCTACACAGATGTATAATATGTTAATATAAGGCTTGCTGGACAGTTGTATTTAAATAAAATGTAAGAACCTAGATCAAATCTACTTCAAATAAATGCTCAGTGTATGATTCTTTTAAAAATGCAGGTGGTTTGTAAAAATTGAAGAATATGCATGTTCCAGGTGAAGCGGAAAGTCATTACCGGTTTTTCTAACAGATGTCGGTAGGCTTAAGTATGCAATGTTATGATTTGGCACATATGTCATTTTATTCTACTGATATCAAGCTTCAAAGCCATACATGTTATATTTTGCGAAAGTAACACTGTCATAGGTTTATACCTCTTTGAAAATGTCGAGTTCCGTGCCTGAAAAAGTTCATTTGCGGCACAGATTACTTATTTAATCAAAAGAAAAAAGCCACTGAAAGTCATCGTTTGCTGATAGAAACTTACGGTGAGCATGCTCCAACTATAAAAATATGTGAGGCGTGGTTTTTACAATTCAAAAGTGGTAATTTCGATGTGCAAGACAAAGAATGTTCTGGTGGACCGAAAAAGTTTGAAGATGCGAAACTGCACGAGTTATTGGATAAAGACCCAATCCAAACTTAAAAACAATTGGCAGAAGCGTTAAATGTGGGCCAAGAAACCGATTACGAGCAATGGGAAAATTCAAAAAGATGGAAAAATGGGTGCCACATCAATTGAATGACTGGCAAATGGAAAATTGAAAAATCGCCTGTGAAATGCTGCTTCAAAGGTATGATCAGAAGTCATTTCTTCATCGAATAGTGACAGGTGATGAAAAATGGATTTATTTCGAAAACCCTAAGCGTAAAAAATCATGGTTATCAGCTGGCGAAACCGGCCCAAGGCTTCAAGGCCAAATAGTTTTGGTCACAAGACAATGCTCTGTGTTTGGTGGAACCAAAGTGGCGTGGTGTATTACGAGCTCTTGAAACCTGGTGAAACAGTTAATACTGATCACTAACGACAACAAATTATCCATAAATTGCCTGAAAGATAGGCAAGATGTGTGGAATCAAGTGGCCAATACTTTGAATAAATAAATTTTTCCATTTTCTTGAAAATTATGTAGTTTTTTTACGAAAAATCCGGTAATGACTTTCCAGCACACCTGGTATATATGTGTATATATATATATATATATATATATATATATATATATATATATATACATAAATTGAAAAATATTCTCCATCGATCATCCAATAAAAATATCTTTACTTATTTAAATTTATCTAATTTTTTAAAAGAATTTCAGACTTTAAAACAACGCATGTTAAATGGTATTTTAATCAAATGTATCGCTTCGTAATTAAAAATGCATTTACATGCTAGTTGATAAGAACAATTACATATTCTTAGAAAAAAAACATAAATGACGTGTACAAACAACGTTATAAAAATTTATGAACGCTGTTTGAAAAACCACAAAGATGAGTCGTCATTCCATTATGGAATTTCTAAGAATACATTCCCATAAGATGCTTTCAAAAGGTTTTTCAAACATAAATATTTACCTTAAAAAAAACAGAAGAATTTCAGAAGATTTTAAAAGGTGTTGTGAGTTTTAGCACACGGAGGATGCTAATTTAAAAATTTGCATCGTTTATTAACTTTAATTACCAAACAAACAAAAAAACAAAAACATCAATTTAGATGTACCAGGAATACATGATGAAACGACTATTTTATTTTGCATTTCACAATTTTCAGCTGATTTAATTTTGAAATTTCAAATAGTAAGTTGCTTTATATTTCATACATTATTTTAAATAAAATTACATAAAAAAATCTATTCATTCAACGAATATAAACGAGGGTGTGTCGATTTTATTTTTTTTAAAGAATAAATACACGTAAAACTTCGACTGATATCCACAGTTAGGATGTCCGCCCGCGGGCCTTTTGTTTCCAAATAAGCGACGTAATTCTATCGCTAACAATTAAGCAAGGTGGTTGTTAAAGTTGCGATTCCTTCCTATAAGTGTTACGAATAGAGTTGGGATGTTTCCCCGCGTCCCAGGTTCGTGCTGAGTACGCGCGTCCCGACCAGTGTAATGTAATAAAACATACGAAGTGTAGAATTATAAATTAGTACCAAGAGGCATCAAACATTAACGGTAAACTCAATATTGAAGGAATGTTGTTTAAGATACTTATTAATGAAGAAATAAAATTTACTCATAATATCACGTGGTATGTTTCATAAGACGTTGCTTAGAATTTTTGCGCCTAACATCTAATTACACATCTACTACTGTGAGCAAAAAATAGTAAGACTTTTTAATTTAAATTTCGCGCGAAAACCCATTCGTCGAAATATTTTTTTCTAGATTGGTATGACTGTCAGTGACATCTGTGCCAAATGTCACATCAAAATAATCATTAGTGTTTAATATACGCTTGTCTTTCTGAAGTACAAAAAGTGCATTCGGCGATTTTTACAATGAGTGAAATTATTTAACAAAGAAGTTCAATTAAATTTTGTGTACGGAATCAAATTTCTGGAGCCGAAACGTTCAGAATGTTGCAAAAGGCCTTCGGTGATAATAGTTTGTCGCGAGCAAGTGTTTTTGATTGGTACAAATTATTCAAAGAGGGTCGAAAACGCGTTGATGACGAACCACGTCCAGGACGACCATTAACATCAACTGATGATCAACACGTCAATAGAATCAAGGAATTGGTGCTTGAGAATCGACGATTAACAGTCAGAGACCTTACTGGCATCGTTGGAATATCGGAAGGATCAGTGAAAACCATTTTGAAAGATCATTTGGGCCTAAGAAAAGTGAAAGCACGATTTGTTCCAAAATCACTCAATTTTTTCGAAAAACAGCGTCGCATTGACGTCTGTGAAACAATGCTTTCCGACTATCAAGACAAAATGAAAGGCATCATAACTGGAGATGAGACTTGGATCTACGCTTATGACCTGGAAACACACGATCAATCGGCCGAATATCTTATCAAAGGTGAGCCGAAGTCCAAAAAACCACGTCAAAGCAAGTCAAAAATCAAGGTTATGTGGACAGTTTTCTTCGATTATCGAGGTGTGGTGCAATCCGAATTCCTTCCGACCGGCCAAACTGTCAACAAAGAATACTATTTGAGTGTTATGCGTCGTTTGCGCAATGCTATTCGTAAAAAGAGGTCAGAATTATGGGCCGACAACTCTTGGTTTTTGCACCACGATAATGCACCGTCGCAATACTGCATTAATTCTTCGTGAGTTTTTCGCCAAATTTTCAACCGATATCGTGCCGCAACCACCGTATTCGCCTGATTTAGCTCCGTGTGACTTCTGGCTATTCAGCAAACTCAAACGACCGCTCCGGAGAAACCATTTTGAGTCAATTGAAGACATTAAACATGAATCGTTACGCGCATTGAAGGCTATTCCTGAAATTGACTTTAACAACTGTTTCGAGAATTGGAAGAAACGTTGGCACAAGTGTATTGGGGCCAGGGGGGATTACGTTGAGGGAGACGAAATAGATTTGGAAGAATAAATTAAGAATTTAAAAATTATGAACAAAGTCTTACTATTTTTTGCCCACAGTAGTGTATATACAGATTAGTTACTTACGCGTCCCACATCTGGTATCGTTACTTTCTCATCGGCGAAGTACGCCGCGTCATGGTGATGTGGATGCTTCAATAGATGATTCTCATTAGTTGGTTGTTCGTATGTTGTCCTCTTGCGGTCGTCTTCTATATGTGAAATGGCATTATCAGAATCATCTCTGAAGGTCTCGTTAACTCTACCCGCCATCTATGTATATATAACAATAATAACAAATACGTAAAAATTAAAAAAGAAATAAACGGTAAATAGGTATTGATAGAGCAGCAAAATCTTTTTTTTATTAATACAATCCATTCATTTTGTTCAAGGTTATACTGCCGATTTTATTTTACATTATAATACGCAATTTTTGATATATATTTGACATATTATGATCTAATGTGACAGGCAGTTAAAAATCAAAATAAATTTGGGGTTGGAGTTATTTATATTGGGCATGCTGCATAGAAATAAATTAGTAATCGTGTTAGCTTTGGACGAAAAATCGTATGGAGTAATTGTATTTGACTGGCGATTAAACTTGTGTGCTAATGTGACGGGCAGTTAAAAATCAAAATAAATTTGTTGTTAAAGTTGCGTAGTGCATAGAAATGCATCAGCAATCGCGTTAATTTTAGATGAAAAATCGTATGGAGTAATTGTATTTGACTGGCGATTAAACTTGTGTGCTAATGTTACGGACAGTTACATTAGTACTCGCGTTAGTTTTGGACGAAAAATCATATGGAGTAATTCTATTTGACAGGCGAGTAAACTTGTGTGCGGTCTCGCGTTAAAATACCACGCCTTCACGATTATCAAGCTCTGGACGTCTCCCTCAATGTTGCATATTATTATATCATATTTACATATCGTAAATTTTCGTATGCGCTGTCATGTGAATTTCTGCGAATTTACGAGGAACCCAAGTACCAAGCTTTCTAATGTATTGTTGATTTTGCATGTGGTCATGAACGCTTGAATGATGGATGTTTAACATTTCTGCAATTTCTCGTTGCGTGTGTCGTGGGTTTGAACCGATCAATGTCTTCATTTTTCATCAATCTCTATTCACCCCCCCTAAGCTTGATACGCGTTGTTCGCTTTACGGTATTAAAAAATTAGAATATGTCGAAGATGCAGACTGTCTTTAAATTTCAATTTTTTATGACCGAATCGACCAGTCTTTTCCAAAAAAGAAGTTGGAACTCTCAGCTCTCATATGGAATAGATTCGAAATAGACGCGAATGATTTCCGACCTCATTGTTTGGAAACCAAAATATTGAAAAACGATGTTAACACATGGATCAATAAGTCCCGAGACTAACCCATAGAACCCGTAGTAAACCAGTAACCACGTCTTTCTAGAGTACTAACCTTTGCTTGAAACGTGTCAAAATTTTAAGTCGATCGGACCAGAAACAGCTGAGTTATCGAGATTGGAGTAAAGTCGTTTTGTAGTTTGTTTAAACAATGGAAAAACCGAGTTTCGTGTTCTGATAAAACATTGTTTTTTAATGGGTAAAAACACCACGCAAGCAAAACAATGGATTGAAAAATGTTACCCGGACTCTTGTCCATCAAAAGCAACGATTTGTCGGTGGTTTGCCGAGTTTAAACGTGGTCGTACCGACACAAATGACGCGGAACGCTCGGGTAGACCTGTGGAAGCCGTTACACCGGAAAATGTGAGTGAAGTGACAAAAATTATAATGAAAGATCGTAAAGTGAAGCTCCGTGAGATTGCTGAGATGACACAGATATCATATGGAAGTGTATTTACTATCCTTCATGAAAAATTGAGCATGAAAAAGGTTTTTTCCAAGTGGGTGCCGCGATTGCTCTCGATGGAACAAAAACAGCAACGAGTCGATGATTCAGAAAGCCGTTTATCGCTATTTAGTCGCAACAAAAAAGATTTCTTGCGTCGTTACGTGACCATGGACGAAACATGGATACATCACTACACTCCAGAGTCGAAGCGGCAGTCATCTGAGTGGCGCACAGCTGGCGAAAGCCGTCCGAAACGTCCGAAAACGCAGCAGTCAGCTGGCAAAGTCCTGGCGTCAGTTTTTTGGGATACACATGGCGTGATTTTCATTGACTACCTCGAAAAAGGTAAATCGATCAACAGTGATTATTATATTGACTTACTGGTGCTTTTGAAGGAGGAAATCGCAAAAAAACGACCGCACATGCAGAGAAAAAAAATCCTTTTTCACCAAGACAGTGCACCCTGCCACAAGTCGATGAAAACAATGGCAAAATTGAACGAATTGGGTTTTGATCTGCTTCCCCACCCCCCATATTCGCCAGATTTAGCCCCCAGTGACTACTGGCTCTTTGCTGATCTTAAAAAAATGCTCCAGGGAAAAAGATTTGGCTCAAATGAGGAGGTCATCGCTGAAACTGAAGCTTATTTTGAAGCGAAAGATAAATTTTTTTATAAACATGGTATTGAAAAATTGGAAAAGCGTTGGAACCATTGTATCACCCAAAAAGGTGATTATGTTGATGAATAAAAAAAAATTTTGCAAAAAAAATGTTGTTTTCATTGTTAGTCTCGGGACTTATTGATCCATGTGTTAAGGCCTTTAAACGAACCAATTTAAGGTTTTCTTAATAAATTTTTCAATATAAACTTTCGCAAAAACGCTAGTAATTACGTAAAATATAAAAACAAGGACAAAAGTACACGAAGTAAATTACCACATATTATAAAACACTAAAATAATTTTTGAAAATTAATTGTAATTAATGGATTCACGTGTTATCGTCAAAATATTTAACTACCATAACGAAAAGAAAAAAATTTAATAACTCAATTACCAGAAATTATTGCTATTACCTGTGATTATTGTTCTGATTGCATTGTAATAGCAACACCAGGATGTTAAATTCCAAAAATTTATTAGCAACCGTGTTTCGGTGTTTTTACACATCAGTGATATGATAGGTGTTTTATGTAATCTTTAAACTAATAGGGATACGGTCGAAGGTCATAATGACTGATCTGGTCAGGTGGGTTATGTAAATGCTATATCAACAATGGAATTACGAAAACACGAGTGTATTTTTTTGTACTAAATTTAGAAGTTTTATTTGTGATAAGTGTTTGTCTTAATTTGTAAATACACATTGTGATTCTTAGAAATATTTACAACCTTTTAAACCTAAATTATGTTAAGAAATAATCATTTTTATTTCTTTATGAGTTACAGATTTGTAAATATTTGATATACGATTTGTATAACGGGAGAAAAAGGGTTTGTTACCTGCAAAAGGTGAGGTCAGTAAAATATTCGACGGTTTAAAAGGGTGAAAAACACTTTTACCTAATACGCTGCACAGTTTTCAGAACAGTTCTGTTTCGCAAGTGAGTGAAGGTACATTCAAGTTATGAATGCTTCATATTTTTAAAAAATTCGAAGCGGTTTTTCTTTGTGTTGATCTCAAATGACCAAATAGTAACAGCGAAGTACCTGCATAAGCCGGAGGAGTTCGTACAGTCGTAAGTAGACCGTTACAAAGTGACAAAAATGATCTTCCAACCCCAAAGTACGACGGGCAACGAATGAACGAGAAAAAAGCTATACTGAATTTGTTAAGAAGAAAACAATACATCTTACGTTAAAGCGAACACGACTATGCAAAAAAAAGCCAATTAATGCTTTAATAATTTAGAAATCGTTTAATTGAGAGTGAAGTTGCGTAGGATATCACAATAATAAAACCGTTGTTATCGGACTACCATCGCGCACCATCTGGACAAACAACAACATCGATATAGATTGGTCTGACGTTATATTCACAGACAAATCATCTTTTTGCGCGTGGTCATCGCCCTGGTCTGCACAGTATCGAATAATTCAACGCACACTAAATCACGCAGTAAAACTCCATCTGTGGGGGATGTTTCTATACGAGCGTAACAATCATGTCATGATACATAAGTAGACACCAAAAAAAAACATCAACTTTTGAGAATAAGTTTCGCAGTTACTCAAAAGTTATTTTGATGGTCTACCGGAAAGTTATTATCGTTTTTTTCGTTAAAAAAACTACATAATTTTCAAGAAAATGGAAAAAATGATTTATTCAAAGTATTGGCCATTTGTTTCTATACATATTGCCCATCTTTTAGGCAATTTATGGATGCTATCTCAAAAAAACTGCTTGTCTTTTGAGTAAAACCATTCATCAAGCCATTTTCTAACTTCTTCAAAATTGGCGAAATGTTGCTCTGCAAACGCGTGTTCCATTGATGCGAAAAGGTGATAGTCGGACGGGGCAAGGTTTGGCGAGTGCGGCGAGTACCCCATCCAAGTGCTCTCAATGCTTCCTTTGGTTTTGATTGCTTTACCGTGTCTCCGGGCCCATTATGGATGTTTCTCTATCAATGCATGGTCCAAAAAACTGTTTCACCAAGTTTCAACAGTTCGTAATAGACCACGCCACTCTGGTCCCACCAAACACAGAGCATTGTCTTGCGACCAAAACGATTTGGCTTTGGAGTCGATGGGCCGGCTTCCCCAGGTGGTAACCATGATTTTTTGCGCTTAGGGTTTTCGAAATAAATCCATTTTTCATCACCCGTGACTGTTCGATGCAGAAATGACTTCCGATCATAGTTTTGAAGCAGCATTTCACAGACGATTTTTCGATTTTCCATTTGCCTGTCATTCAATTGATGTGGCATCCATTTTCCCGTCTTTTGAATTTTGCTCATTGCTCGTAATCGGTCGCTAATCGTTTCTTGGGCCACATTGAACGCTTCTGCCAATTGTTTTTGAGTTTGAGGTGGGTCTTCACCCAATAACTCCTGCAGTTTCGCATCTTTTTTTTCAAACTTTTTCGAACTACCAGAACGTTCTTCGTCTTGCACATCGAAGTCACCACTTTTCGATTGTCGAAACCACGCCTCACATGGTTTCATGGTTGAAGCATGCTCACCGTAAGTTTCTACCAGCAAACGATGACTTTCAGCGGCTTTTTCCTTTTGATTACATAAGAAAAGTAATGCGTGTCATAAATGCACTTTTTCATACACGAAACTCGACATTTTCAAAGAGATATAAATCTATTGCAGTGTTACTTTCGCAAAATATAACATGCATGGCTTTGAAGCTTGATGTGAGTAGAATAAAATGATATAAGTATATGTCAAATTATAACATTGCATACTTAAGCCTAGCGACATCTGTTAGAGAAACCGGTAATGACTGTCCGGTACACCTGGTAAATTAAATTATTTTATTAACGCAAGAGTAAAGATTATAATTCGAACAAATTACTAACATATTAAAAAAGAAAAGAATATTTAAAAGATTAAAATTTGAAATTATGTAAAGTATTTATTTTAAGCCTCTTTTCGTATTTAGAAAGTACAAAGGTTACGATTACGATATGCAATGTCAAAAGTATTTGCTTAAACTCTAACAAAAGAACGGAATAATTGTTTATTTCCGTATCGAGACGAATTCAATTTACAAGAAAGATAAGCAAATCTTAATAGTTTTTCTATGAATAGTGTTATGAACGTAGTTAATTAGATAATTCAATTACTAATTTTTTCAAAGTTCTAGGTTAAATGTTATGGTGGTCTCCAAAATATTGATTTATAGAAAATAGGAATTAAAAATCTATATTATTAAAACATATCGAAATTCGAATTATTTCAGAAATAATATAGGAAGAAAGTCGTATTTAAATATAATATTTTACAAGATTTTAATAATTCGAGGTTAGATTCAAATAGTAGCACCATCTTTCGGACAATCATAACATATTATAATTCTGCAATGACGGGTGAAATTTCTGACCTTCAATTTGAAATTTAAGACAATGTGAGTACAGTATCTAAATGGAAAATTCTAAAACTCGCAAATCACAGTCCAATGTTTACTTTTTAAAAGTCTAAATATATCTGAAATATTGTCTGTACCGCGAAATTTAAATTTTTCATTGCTGAAACGAAATTTAAATTTTTCATTGCTGAAACGAAATTTCAATTTGATGAAGTATTTAGTAATGGCGCAATATTTTGAGGAAATTATAACAAAAATTTCTTTTTAACATCATCCCCGTATCTCTTAACATCCCTTGACATATAACCTAGAATTAGTTTGGAAATAAACTATAATATGAATAAGATTTAATGCAAAATTTAAACGATTCTCTATAAAAAAGTGTGCAAAAATTTCAGGCCACTCTGTACCCGAACTTGTAAAGTATTACCACTTATTTATTTACTTAAATTAGCGTTAATCTAATCTGTGTAAATTAGTAGTTGAAAATGTAAATCACATGTGGGTTATGTACCAAGATTTATTTGTGATGTTTCAACTTTTTTTCGGCGTAACAACCCCGCAAATTCGCTAATGTTTTTACAAATTTTAATGTATTTAAAAGGACGAATACTATTTACAAATTATTATAACAAACGCATTTTTTACCATTAAATTTAAAAGATAAGAAAAACAGGGGAAACTGCTTATCATAAACAAGGAGGCGTATTTCAATTATAAACTGCATTCCATTTAAATGCATTTTATTTGCATGTGCAATTTTGTCACGGCATTCTTGGAATAGAAAACGATAAAAAACTGCGTTTTCAAACTGAAATGAAATATTTTAAAGCAAATATATATATTGACGCGATCATAAACGGTTGTTAATTTGTTATAAATTAAAGAAATCGATTTGATAACATTTTATAGCCACTTGGTCATCAAATTTCACGATCATAACCTCTAAAAGAACTATTTTAGAACGCCAGAACAGATGGACTTATTACCTACCTTGTATTTCTCGTAAATAATAAACTAATTATTTGCAATCACATCACTACTATAAAAAAATTAAATTATATCGTAGCGTTCTTTACTACTACGATTGTTAAAGAGATATATTACGCTGCATTTGCGTATTTTATTTTTTTCAGAACTGTTAACGACTTTTCTCGCCTGGTATTCAACGGCAACTAATTCATTGTGATTGTGCACTTGTGGGTAAACTTAGTAGTATTACTTACTTAGTATTACACTTGCTATATCGTAAAGGGGGAAAAACGTCGTCTTTTAAAATGAATGAAAGGATAAATTACTCCGTTTCATTATCGTAGTTATGTCAACTGTTTAGATGTTTTGCAATGTCAATTGTTAATCCCCAATATAATTAATGTTTTAAAAGCGCAAAACGCGTTAAGAATTTACTTATTATTTTTTTTATGGATTTGAAATACAATTTTAGATAATTATATAAAGAAATACAGAATATTTCTCTTATATTTTTATCTCTGTGGTCCTCGAACTTTTCGAGTTCTGGTCCCCCTTTAAGATAACTAGTTTGCGACCTGTTTTTTAAATTAAATTGAAATTAATTTCGTGAGGAACGTTTACCACCGTTTCATACTAAACATAAATACTTCCTTCAATTGTGTATTTATCAGATACTTCAAATTACATTTTAATTTCAATTTTAAAATCGTCAAGACGAAAAACATGTACATACGAGGTCTGATCAAAAAATAACCGTTATTTTCAATTTTTTCAAAAAGTATTTATTTATTCATCAATATCTATTTTGTCCCCTTCAAAGTAATCCCCCTCAGATATAATACACTTATGCCAGCGTTTTTTCCAATCCTCGAAACACTTCTGAAACGCGCTTTTTGGTATCGCCAACAGCTCCTGTTTCGATTTTTCTTTTATCTCCTCAATCGTAGCAAAACGCTTTCCTTTCATCGGTGTCTTCAGTTTTGGGAAGAGGAAAAAGTCTGCGGAGGCCAAGTCCGGTGAATACGGTGGTTGAGGCATGATAACGGTTTTGTTTTTGGCCAAAAACTCACGCACAAGCATCGATGTGTGAGCTGGTGCGTTATCATGGTGATAGTTTTTTCCACAATTCTGATCGTTTGAGCCATATTGCTTCACGCAAACGTTGCATAACTTCCTTGTAGTATTCCTTATTAACCGTACGACCTGTTGGCAAGAACTCATTATGCACCACGCCATTATAATCGAAGAAAATAGTGAGTAAAACCTTCGCATTTGATCGAACTTGGCGTGCATTTTCTCGGCCTTTTGTAAAGCGCTTGTACCACTTATAAACACTTTTTTGAGACAAAGTGGACTCGCCGAATGCCACAGTGAACATTTCAAGTGCCTTGGAGCACTTTATTCCGTTTTTAACGCAAAATTTAATACATATTCTTTGATCCTTTTTTTCGAATAGTAAAAAATCGAAGAGCACACCAAAACACGACTAACCTTTTTATCTGTCAAAAACAAACTGACAATCCAAAATGGCTGATATTGCCAACATATATAACAGACATGTGTACCAACATAACAGAAACAAAAATGCGAAAATCGAACATATGTACGTAACTCACGAAATTTGAAAATAACCGTTATTTTTTGATCAGACCTCGTATGTACTATAAATAATATTCGTGGATGATTCTCTTTTGAAACATGTTTGTTTGATAAATTACTAAAAAAAATATGCGTATATACTGTAGTTCAAAAGTTTTGTAACATCGTATACGTACAATATTTATTTTAAAGATGGTCGGGGAAAAATAGTTATGTTGGAAGCTTATGTGGTATGCTATTTACTATTATATTTCTTGAAATAAAATAATATATAAACTTCGTTACTAGCGTTACCAACCTAAAACACCCGCGAAATTTAAATTTCTACTTAAAATTATCAAAAAAAAATCTAAATAAAATGGAAATATTAATGCGATTGAAACTTAAATGTTTAATTTATTATAGTTCTAATTAAATAATTAAAATAATTCCAAAATACCATTTTAATTTAATAATTACTTAAGAAATTCATTAATCTAACCTATAAAGATGTGAAAGATTTGCTGGTTTATATTTATTTCGAAAACTGCTTCGCAAAAGTATTTTTTATTGCTTGTATGTAATATTTCGAATCTTATGACTTAGGTGAGGTATATAAGAATGCATCTTAAGCTCGTTCTTGTTTATAGCCATAGAAAAAGCATTTCCTCACTTGTTCGCTAAAACGAACAATTCAAACAAACGGTTCAAACAAACGATTCAAACAAACAGTTAGTTTGAACGAAAGTGGGCTTTTTGACATTAATAACACAAGTTCACCTGAAGAGTGGTGAATCCCTCGAAACACGTACTAAACAGGGCATTATTAACATTTGAATGATTCTTTTAAAGTTGAAATTTATAAAAGTCTCTACACTAATTTCATTTGCTGATGAAAAGAACGCGATTAAGCTTCGTTAAAGCGTCCAAATAGGAGTGAGAATTCCTCCATAGTATCCCAATAAAATCGACATAAAGAACTGTAAGAGACTAATTGACAGTCCTAAACGTTGTATCGAATCTGAGAAAGAGTATGTTGATTAAAATAAATGATTCCATTTACTTTAAAATATTACAAAATCATCCAGATCTTGGTGAAGCAATATATACTGTCATTTAAACATTACAGAATCACAAATTTTAACAGCAAATATGTGTATTATTAACACACTCGCAATACATATAGCATTTAAATGACTAATAATAGCAAGCAATTCGAATTATTAAATAACTAAAATGGAATTCTAAACCTTTAACATTTATTAAATACCGAATTTTTATTGCACTTTGTTTCTTTCTTATCAAGTCTCGTTAATTGTGCTGTTTACAAGTTCCACTAAAATTAATACTGTGGAAAATTTTCTTCGTTTTGATCTGTAAGCTCGTTTTACAAAAATAATCATGTTATGAGTTTCTAAATGATATTATTTAATGTTCATACGGTTGATATTTCGTCCTTCAAAATAACTACGTCACTGGTACTTTTGATGTCAAACAAACTCGTTAAAAATGTTTATTATTGCTAGCTATGTATATTAAATAAATAATTAGGCATGACTTTCCTATTATCTATATTAAAATATATACATAAATGTTCGAATAGATGTACAATCATTACCGCAAAAAGGTTTGCGATCTAAACTTCATTCGTTGCTCTACATTTTTATGTCGAGCCGTAGTAATATCAAACTAGAAAGAGAGCTCTTGCATGTTGCATTAAAAAAAAGAAACAAATGGTGTGCATAGTGTACAATTCAAATACAACACGAGTTTGTTTACATTTTCGATTTGATAACAAAAAACTCCCCGCATTGTTTCTCTTGCAGTTGGGGCAATATTAAGAAGACGTATATATTAACTTCGCCCACGCAGAATTGTATACATATAACAATTTTGATGGAGCCTGTGGTTGGTTAACTTAAAACGCACGCTCTGTGTCCGTTTAGGCTTTTAACAGTACAGATCGTGTGCGGAATTTATTTTTCGTACGGGTATTTTTGGCGTAGTTTTCGAGATGCGACACTGTTTAATTATCTGCTGATGATGATAACTTAGTTGTCGAAATACGTATACAGAACACGAAAATTAATGTGGAAAGGGATTATATATCAACCTTAAGTGATTAACTTGTATGCATATATTAATTTGGCTGACGAAATATCAACTAAACAAATGTTAATATTTTTCACACAAAAAATGTTTTTAAAACATTATACTACTGTGGGCAAAAAATAGTAAGACTTTGTTCATAATTTTTAAATTCTTAATTTATTCTTTCAAATCTATTTCGTCCCCCTCAAAGTAACCCCCCTGGCCCCAATACACTTGTGCCAACGTTTCTTCCAATTCTTGAAACAGTTGTTAAAGTCAATTTCAGAAATAGCCTTCAATGCGCGTAGCGATTCACGTTTAATGTCTTCAATTGACTCGAAACGGTTTCCCCGGAGCGGTCGTTTGAGTCTGCTGAATAGCCAGAAGTCACACGGAGCTAAATCAGGCGAATACGGTGGTTGCGGCACGATATTGGTTGAAAATTTGGCGAAAAACTCACGAAGAATTAATGCAGTATGCCACGGTGCATTATCGTGGTGCAAAAACCAAGAGTTGTCGGCCCATAATTCTGACCTCTTTTTACGAATAGCATTGCGCAAACGACGCATAACACTCAAATAGTATTCTTTGTTGACAGTTTGGCCGGTCGGAAGGAATTCGGAGTGCACCACACCTCGATAATCGAAGAAAAATGTCAACGTAACCTTGATTTTTGACTTGCTTTGACGTGGTTTTTTGGACTTCGGCTCACCTTTGATACGATATTCGGCCGACTGATCATCTGTTTCCGGGTCATAAGCGTAGATCCAAGTCTCATCTCCAGCTATGATGCCTTTCATTTTGTCTTGATAGTCGGAAAGCATTGCTTCACAGACGTCAACGCGACGCTGTTTTTCGAAAAAATTGAGTGATTTTGGAACAAATCGTGTTTTCACTTTTCTTAGGCCCAAATGATCTTTCAAAATGGTTTTCACTGATCCTTCCGATATTCCAACGATGCCAGTAAGGTCTCTGACTGTTAATCGTCGATTCTCAAGCACCAATTCCTTGATTTTATTGACGTGTTGATCATCAGTTGATGTTGATGGCCGTCCTGGACGTGATTCGTCATCAACGCGTTCTCGACCCTCTCCGAATAATTTGTACCAATCAAAAACACTTTGCAACATTCTGAACGTGTCGGCACCAGAAATTTGATTCCGTACACAAAATTTAATGGAACTTCTTTGTTGAATAATTTCACTCATTGTAAAAATCGCTGAATGCACTTTTTGTACTTCAGAAAGACAAACGTATATTAAACACTAATGATTATTTTGATGTGACATTTGGCACAGATGTCACTGACAGTCATACCAACCTAGAAAAAAAAATATTTCGACGAATGGGTTTTCGCGCGAAATTTAAATTAAAAAGTCTTACTATTTTTTGCCCACAGTAGTACTTTACCTGTACACGTAATAATACAACGAATATTTGATTTCTGAAAAATATATAATTGTAACATTTAAGAAATGTTTTCGGAATAATTTTGTAACTAATACTCGACCTGTGTGTTGTATCAATACCTGGAATTGAAATTATTACGTTTCCTTGCACGTATATGGTTAATTAGTTTA
>JAVIWB010000077.1:0-13724 GCA_031893035.1 Dermolepida albohirtum | reverse complement strand
TTTCTTTATACACCGAATATGTAATGTAGAAATTTTTGAAATTTGGAACTGACTTTTTTTTCAATTTGGCATCATAAAAGCGCATAATTACATGTATTTAATAACTTACCGTCATTTACATTTAATAACTGACTCCATAATGCAATTTATGATACATTCGAAAGACTCGAATTAACTATTTCCGTGGTCTAATGGTTAGAGTACATTCCCAGAGAGAATGAGATTGTAGATTCGAGTCCCACGCGGAGAATAAAAATTCTTTCAAAACTTTCTACATTACATATACGAAGCGGTTAAAGCTTTAATTTTTCAGTTTGGTATCGTAAAAGGGCCTAATTATATACAAGAGTATTTCTATTTCTATATCGCTATTCAAACAAAAGACATTCGCAGCAAGCAAAAATTTCGCTAACTGCAACTTGTAAGACGTTTATGTTTTAAAAACTCGTATATAGATAAAATGCCAATAGATTGGGTCTCCAATAAAAAATCATGGATAACTTCTGAGGTTATGTCAACATAAATGCAATCTGTGACGTCAAGATGGAAAAAGGAAAGAGAAATATAGTTTTATTTCTTTGCAACGCAACTTCTCATCTGAATATTTTATTAGAAACCGTAAAACTAATTTTTCTTCCTCCACATTTCACTACCTCCATTGGACTAGATTTATTAAAGGACACACTAATTAACGAGGAAAACTTCTGGAAATGGCAGAGAAAGAATTAGAATAGAGAGTATAGAGTGCAGTTATCAATACATTAATATGCATTTTAGTCATTTAAAAGAACTTATAGCCTATAACGTGTTTTCTAAATTTGGATTTAAGTAAGTGAGGTATAGATGATATTTCATTAGCATTTTTATTTTCAAATTTTAAAATCACTAATTTGGATTTAAGAAAATACTCATTAGTTGCTGATGATTTAATAACTGAAAATCTAAATGCCTTTATTATTTATTGTAATGATAAAATGAGTGATAAAAACAAAACTGAGGTTAATGAAGAGGAACTTGTAACTAGTATTTCAAGTATTTCAGAAGCTCATAAGGAATTAAAAGATTATTAATTTTGGGTTCTAGCAATTTTCGCAGTCTTAAAAATATTTTTCAAGCTCTACTTGATTACGAACCAGAAATATTTAGCAATAAAATAAAAAAATACAAAACAAATTATAATTAGAGATTATTTCAAATAAACAATAGATTTCTGATAGATTATATTATATATGAAAGTATTCTCATATGTTTGTAGGTAGCGGGTGATTCATTTGGAGGTACTTTTTTCAAAAATAAAGAAAAAATGAAAATTTCAACTTTATCGGATATCCTTATTATCATACGAAAGAAGCATTCTTAACATTTATTTTTTTAAAATTATTTCTTTCAAATTACTTGAAATTTAGTGTTCACCAAATTGTTCTCGCAATAAAGCCCAGCTTTCATGGACTGTGTGGGAAGTAGCTCCATCTTGTTGGAACCAAGTGTCAACG
Organism: Dermolepida albohirtum; assembly: GCA_031893035.1. NCBI lineage: Eukaryota > Metazoa > Arthropoda > Insecta > Coleoptera > Scarabaeidae > Dermolepida > Dermolepida albohirtum. Next base: position 12,231 of record JAVIWB010000077.1, on the reverse strand, counting down.
AAATCACGGGCTTCAATTTCAGGCAGAAAATAGTCCGTTATCACAGCGCGATAAGACGCCATTCACAGTTACGTTGCGGCCGTCATTTTTGAAGAAACACGGACCGATGGGCCCGCTTGCCCATAAACCACACCAAACCGTGATTTTGTCTGAATGTAATAGCAGCTATTGAACCTCTTCGGATTGCACTTCACTTCAAATACAGCAATTATGCTTATTAACGTAGCCATTAAGCCAGAAATAGGTCTCATCGCTGAATAAAATTTTGGTCAAAAGCAGTGGTCTTTCTTCAAGGTTTTCAAGTGTCCAAAAACTGAAACGGTGACGATTCGAAAGGTCAACCGCTTACAATTCCTGAACTAATTGAATTTTGCATGCTTATAAACCAAAATCCTTACGTAAAATACGCCAAGCTGTGGTATACGACAAGCCAAAGTGTCTACGTCGATTCGATTCTTCACGGTCATCGCGTACACTCTCAGATACTATCGCTATATTTTCTTCAATACGTGCCAGATGTGGTCTATTTGTTAGCGGATTATCCAGTAATGAAAATTACTTTTCAAATTTCAAATTTTCAAATTTCAAATGGTATAGGTAATTGTGCGTTCGGTGGGCCGATTACATAGACCATAAGTTGCTATAAGCGCAGGAAACACCTTTCTCGTGAAACGGTGATTTTTATAATACAGGTGAATAATTTGTAGACGCCGTACCAAGCTGAGTCTTTCCATAATAAAATGTCATATAATACTTAACTAAAATAGCGTGAAAGTCTGAACGACTTACACTTTATCTGTCAACATTGTTTTTTTCATGTAGGTACATATTTTTCATTATATAATATGTTTATACTATGGGTGACCGCTATTGGGAAGCGAATATAATTCTCTGTTGAAAATATAGCAAAATTAAAAATCAATGTTCATTAGAAAATATTTACTCATTCAAGTTCTACCTTAGAAGAGGCAAAGGGTAAATACGTCCTAAGACTAATGAAAACTAACAGAGCAAAGTTAAAGTCTCGAAGCTATTTCATTAACTGACCTAGACTAGGTGAATGACAACCCAGGAATTACATAAAAATAATTAAAAGACCAAACGAAAAGCCAAACGTAAACAAAAATAAATAATTATTGGCTAAGCATTGCTAATAAGTAACACATTATTTCTAACAATCTCGTCAACGAAGAAGAAAGCTATGTTAACGCAACTAAGGAACATATTTAGCAAAAACATCAACTGAAACCACCTACAATATATATAAATGTCAGTAACAGTATTTGAAACCCTATTAGATTTATATGTTTGTATGTTTTATAAGTGTTATATGTACTATATTACTGACATTTTTGTGGTAAGATAAAAATCGTAAAATATTTTTAACTGAACTATAACTCTTCATTTGGTTATACCATATATGTAAACTACTAAAATAATATTATTTATTATTTGCGTATATTGAAAAGTCAACCACCACTCGTGTGAGAGCTTGTTTAACTTTGAATATTAAGGATATTTTTATAGGCTCCCAATCTCTTCTAAAACAGATCACAACTTTGTAATCTAAGAGGTTTAGATAAATTATTATCACAATTAAAATGACTAATACTTTTCAGCAACAAAACGTATTGGAATTTATTCCTGAGATAAATTCGTTTATTAGCAAAACATCACAATTAACCTCTCGGAATAAACTTGTAGTATATAAAAAAAAAACACATTCAAACCAATATTTAGATATAATTCATACATAAAGTTAAGCAATATAGTGAAAAATATAAGGAAAGAATTAGTATTCGTCTGCTTTTATGCATGAATTGTCCAGTGAAAGCGGAAATGTGCGCAAATGCATTAAAGGTAAGGGAGGTTACGTTGAAAACTCTTATTAAAAAATCCTAGACCCTGTGTTTCACTGTTAGGCAGAAAACTTTTCTAGTTGCCGTCATATTTTGGACTACATAAAATTACTGTTTAAATAAAAATATCTATTAGGTCTATTGGTTTAAAACGTTTAAACCACTTAAACTTAACATCTGATACAAAAATATTATATTAAATATTGCTAGAATAAAGTTAATAGTGCTATTAAGAGTCAATATGAAAATTCAAATGAATTAAGAAACTTACAGTTACTAAATTTTCTAATCCAAAGAATGAAATCGTATCTTCCTATTCGGAGATTAGGAAATCCATTAATTAAATTATCAGATATATTGCGTCATCTTGTTACAACTGCCTGGTGTGTTGGAATAACTAGATTTGCTGCTATAATTAGATAATTGACTCCGTTTAAATTATGAACAATGTAAAGCAGCACCATTCTATTTACCAAAATGCTTGCCCAAACATTAAATTTTAATACTATAGCGGTGGAAGATTTAAATGTAACTTTTCTCTCATCCTATATTGCATAATATTATTGACTAAATTAAAGATGAAATTAATGTAAAGTTTCAAAGCAACTTATAAAAGATATAGCATGTAATAATTTCAATATTACGTAAACATCTAATTCGTTGTTTTCGTTGAAATTATCATTTTTAGAAGGCGGTAATACATTATACGAGGTGTGGTAATTAAATAACGAGACTGGTGTGAGAAATATTATTTATTGAAATAAATTTATATTTAACTTTTATCTCCTTCAACATATTCTCCTCCCCTACCCTATACACAAACGTGTCTTCCATTATTCAAAATAATGCTGTAGTTCATTAGTCATCAGCCTCTTCAGCAATTCTGCCGTTTTTGCTTTTATATGTCTAGCAGGCTGAAAATGTGTACCCTCTAATGCACTTTTCACTTTTGAGAACAAGCAGAAGGCACATGGTGCGAGATCTGGCGAATATGGAGGATCATAGAGCATTGTGAGCTAGTCTGTTGTCCTGGTGCAGAATCTATGATTCATTCTTTCACAAATTTTGTTTATTCTTTCTTTCCTCAGTTCGACTAGGACTTCTTTGTAACATTTCTGCTTAATGGTTTAATCCTCAAGTACCTAGTCAGTCATGATAACATCCTTGATATCGATAAAAACGATCAGCCTTGCTTTCAATTTCGACTTGCTCGTTTGTGCAATCATCTGAATGCTCGGGCGTTGGTTTCTCTGCAAAATTTCATTAATTTTCTGAACGTTCTCTTCAGTTCTTGTATTCACAGGTCGACCAGGACGTTCATCATCTTCTACGTCTTCCCGACCTTCAGACAACCATTTGCGACTTTCAATAACTCGCGCACGTGGCATAACATTATTACCAAACACCTCCTTTAACATTTGCAAACATTCTGTTGGCGATTGTTTTACTTTGACAAGGAATTTCAGATTAATTGGCTGCTCGATTTTTACGTCAACCATTATCACGGCATTACTAAGTAACAGTGTCCTCTATAATTAAAACTCAAAAGTAAACGAAAGCAGACAGAGAGACAAAACTATGGGTTGTTTCTTGGGAAGTATCAATGCCAATGACATTCCAATTACACCCTCGTCCGACGAAGCTATGTTATGAAAGGAGCGCAGTCTCATTATTTAATTGCCATACACCATATACTTCCTAAAGATGGTGGTACTTAATTATCTATGTGGGCGAATCAGTAATTAGTCAGCTTATCAAAAAAGATAAGCACTAATACAAAATCTTATTGTTTTTCGTCCTGACGGTCCTTCAAAACATATCTATCGAAACTTGCTTTCATTCGATTGTAAGGCCGCTTGTTATTTGAATAGAAAGTGAACAGTTTTAAGCTTGCTTGCAAACGTGGAAAAGTTGGAGTACCGATCAATGACGAAGCTCTTAATTTTAAAAAACAAACCAAACGATGAAATTAAAGCTGAACTGAAATTCCTTTATAGGATTTAGATATTCATAATTACCGTCCTATAATATGTAGTGCCCTACCCTATGCTAGTGGTATTTGATCAGAATTTATGCGTACTCAACCATATTACATTGACTAGCTAGTTTAATAAATAAGTACGATGTCCTCATAGCTAAATATTTAATTTAGTTAGTTAAAATAGCCAAAATAGAAAGAGAACTGCACTGGAATAATCGTTTACAGTTCCTTGAAAAGTACACTAGACAAAGCACCCATTGTCCTACCTCTGGACAGATTTTAAAATTAATGTAGTCAATAGTAAAAAAAATAAAGATTTTATTCTAAGTTTCTACATAACTTAAGTTCTCCTACCTATAGTATGTTGTCGTTTTGATTCCTTTTATTTTGTAACCAAACACATTATAAACCATAAAACATACATAAAATAAAACCCAAATTTTCAGTCGTCTAAGAGACACCAAATTCTGAAACAAACATTTAATTACTAAAGGAGAAATACGTATGACAATAGTAATACTTATTTATATTTAAGCAATGTAATCAAGAGTGGAGAGAGACAAAACAATTTCTACGAACAACCGAAATGACACCCTCAGAGTGGCGATACGAAAAATAAGAGAGTGAAAAGTAAGGAATGAGAGTAACAATTCAAGTGGTAGGCATAATCAGATTAATGAAATAGAGAAGTAAGCTAAATGAACACATTGGGAGAACTATAATAATAACAATGAACTAATTAAAATTGTCTGAGATTAAAGGCCGTAAGGGCAATGTGTTCAACATCTCAATCGTATGTAAAACCTCTAGTAATTTAAAGCAGTTAAAATCATTATGAAAACAATTTTCACTGTTAGAAATAACGAAAAACAATATTGAAGTGTTACAAAATAGGATTCTTGTAAAATCTCGAAATATTCTAGTAATTCAAAGCAGTTAAAATCATTATAAAAACAATTTTCACTTTTAAAAATAACGAAAAACAATAATAAAATTTTATAAAATAGGATTCTTGTAAAATCTCGAAATAATCTATTTTTACGTCCATATAAAATTTAAGCTGTTCACGAACTCAACTCCACTGATTATGATAGAAGATCTGAGTACTGCCAGTGATTCTTGTATAATTTTGTTTCTTATTTCGAATTATTTAAACAAGTATGAGAATATGGTCTGTTGGAAATTCCCATACATTTGTGGACACAATATGCGTACTCGAAAAATTCGAGTTTAATTGACTAGCAATGTCAGAAAGGTAATAAATGCTGACACTGAAATGATTTTTTAGAACCCTTTGTTAATCAGCTACACAATGATAAACTCGCAAATGGATTTGTCCAGAAAACAATGCTCCAGCACATACGACTTAACAAATACGTGTTTATTTGGAACAATTTTTTAATAATCTATTTGTGAACTTCCCTGCAAAACCCTTAGATTTCGCTGCCATAGATTACTTCATTTTTCTGTACGTGAAGAACATAACGACATGTTACACTCGAAGAGGTTTGTGGGAGTATTAGAAACGTTTGTATTAACACAATCTCTTAACATTTAGGAAAGATTCTTGAAAATATGAAGCATAGAACTCAAGTATGTATTGAAGCTAAGTGGCAATATTTCAAGGATCTGCTTTAGCATGTTCTTGCATTAAATATTGCTTAAACTGCAAGTTGATTATTTGTATACATTTTACACCAAATGAGATACAACTATTGTATAACACAATATATGATCGTAAGCCACTTCAAATAAGAAGTTAATAGAACGCACGCTAAAGATATCATCCCTATAGTCAGGGGCATACCAGGTTGTTCAATAAGTTTTGTTGTTCGATAAAAGATAGCGCTATTAGGTTGGTCCTATATTTATAGGTGTTAAAAGTTGACGTATCATAGTATTTTTTTACAATGGAAAAAATTGAATATCGTGCAGTGATAAAATTCTTATTTTTGGAAGGTGTAGCATCAAAACAAATCCATGAACGATTGTTAAAAGTGTATAAGAACTCTTCACCTTCAATTAGAACAGTAGAAACATGAGTTGCTGAATTTAAACGAAGTCATACAAGTCTTCAAGGAGATCCACTTGAAGGATATCCAAAAAGTGCATCAACACAAGAAATCGTAACAAAAATACTAGATATTGTTTCGGAAAATCGTCATTTCATCAAGAGTGATTTAGTAGAAGACCTAGGCATCTCATTAAGCAGTATAAGTAATATTTTTGCTGAAGTTTTGGGTTTCACGAACAAAACACATTCGAACGCGACTTTCTCAGCAACATTTGAAGTGTTTTAAAAATAATAAAGACGAATTCGTGCGTCGCTTCGTCACTATGGTTGGGACTTCAGTCTACCACCATGATATTCAATTAAACAAGAGGATAAGGAGTGGTGTGAACCCGGTACTTCAGCTCCAAAGCGAGTTAGGGTCCAGAAATTGGCCAAGAAGTTTCAGTTTTATAGAATACAAAAGGAATTTTGTTCGTAGATTACCTAGCAACTGATAAAACAATAAACTCAGATTATTATTGTGACTTTTTGAACCAGTTCAATGTAAAAATTCGTGAGAAAAGACCTGGTTTACAGAAGAAAAAATTATTTTTCAAAACAGCTCCCCCTCTCACGCAGCTCAAAAAGCCATCGCAAAAATCAATGAACTAAAGTACGAGTTATTACAACATGCTCCCTATTCACCAGATTTAGCTCCCTCTGACCTTTGGCTGTTCTCACATCCCAAAAATTCATGCGTGGAAAACGATTTTCATCGAACGAAGAGGAAATAGCAGCCGTGGAAGCGTATTTCGTCCGTCTTCCAGATTCTCATTTCAGGGAGGGAATTCATAAATTAGAAGATCACTAGAACATAAAATCGTGTTATTCTTATCAAACGACAAAACTTGCTGAACAACTTGGTATATTCGGAAATGTTCACAAGAAAAGAGATAGGGATGCTCTTCCATCATTTATATAGAATACCTTACTTGACTGGATAGGTTATAGTTGTATATTATTTGTGGAAGTGGAAGTCAGATCAGTTTCCGTAAATACATTTATGTTTTATTTCATCTCCGACTTCGTTTTGTTTCGTTCACTTTTATATTTACTGTGTGTTTTGAATATTTCTTTTTAATTCATTTTGACGCATTTGCGATTGTTTCTTTTCTATAAATTTTCTGCTTTCATATTTCATTATCGACAAAGAAACTTTGTTGTTAAACAGAATCAAAATTGTATATCCATTTCAAATTAATTTGAACGTACTATTTAATAGTTTTGGAGCAATATGTCACACATTAATAATAGAGAAGTATAACTGTTTATATCTGCTTAAATACAGAATAATCTATACTACTATAGAAGAATAACCACAATTGTCCCCAAAAAGTTACAGAAAAGTTTAATGTCTCACGATGTACATGATTCGCAGTATTTTAGAGACACAACTATCGTCATATAAATTAAGAAAGCAGAATGAAATTTTTCTCGAGGATAAATTTCAACATTTGCAATTTTAGGAAAAAGTTATAGTTACGGAAAAAAACATCCTATTTGTTAACGCTCAAACTCAGTTGACACAGTAGTTAAATGTTTGGGCTAGTATTATTTCCCTAGAATCAATTACAAATACTGCAAAATGTCTACAAACATCTACCATAGAATAACATAACTCCAACTCTACGAATATAAGATACACAAATATAATTTGGTTCCAGCAATACAGATGTCCTACTCATAATGTTGCAACTGTCAGAGAATATTGGTATAGCATCTTTGACAATAGACTTTTAACTAGCTGGAGTAAAACTGTAGCCCCCTAAATCGCCTGCCTTGTTCACGGATGATTTTCTTCTTTGAAGTTTAATATTTTCAGATAATAGGCCTAATAATGTAGAAGAAATTAGATAGAAGGTATTTTTAATCATATGAGAAACATCCAGCAAGAAACAATTCCAAATGTTCCAAGAAGCTTTTACTATAGATTATTGTTCGTTTGCATAAAGATATCTTTTTGAACAATTAGCGAAGAGTAGTGAAAAAGTTAGAATTCCATTTTGGTTTCATTTTTCATACAGACTAACGATTAAGTTTTAGAAAAATTTAAGATTATATTTTTATTTTTTTGAAAGAGATTACACTTAGAAATTTTTATTAGTTGTTTGTATAGAATGTATTTCCTTTCTTAGTGGTACTATTTTAGTTTCGTAATTAATATAACCAATTCTCACGATGATTTTATCATCATATATACAAGTACATAATAATTCTTATATCATGGTTTTAAGCTATTTATTTTAATTTAAATAGGATTGATCTTAAACACCAAATTACACAGGCCAATTAATAAATATTTTTTAAAAGCTTTTTTCAAAGTTCAACCTGTTTCTTATGTATTTTGGTGTACTGAATTCAAATTTTCAATGAGTTTTTTTCTACCACGTACCAATTTTTCTCAATCGTTATCTTTTGTTGGATATGATAGTATTAAAATATATAGTTAAGATTTAAAGGTACGTAATTTATTATCAGAGTATAATTGAAAGATTTAACATTTTATTATTACAATGGTAGTGTAAGTTCGAACATGAACAGTTTTTTATTTATTAATCTAAAGTCTTCACGGTAAAAGTTCGAGTGTAGTTTTTCCTTTTATATGATGCTTCTAGAGTTGCTCGCAGAGGGGTCCAACAGTAGTCTCCCATCATGTTGACATTCCAACGACCCTGATACCGTTTCCCCATATCCTTTATATCTTGGTGGAAACGCTCCCCTGGTTTCTCACTTACAGCTCCAGGATTATCAGGGAAAAAATTTAAATGTGAGTAAAAGAAATGCACCTTCACACTCATACATCCAAGTTCTCGAAATGTTTTCAACATGTTTTGAGCTATATTTTCATAAGTAGGGTCTTTCTGATTGCCTGAAAACTTCAAAACAGGTAATATTATACGCTTACAATGTATAAATAACGTAAAGTAAACATGCGAGGAAACTTTCCGTCCTGTGGTATTTGATAATTCATTTTCGGATTCAGCACGTCAAAAAGTATAAGTAGGAGCCAAATTTATAAAAAAAGTTGTTTCATGGTTGGCCTGTGTTATTATTATGACAACGTTTGTGACAACAAATATTTCAAGGAGAAATCTCTTTCTTTGTGAATATCGGTATCGGAAAACTCAAGTCCCGTTTTCCAAAAACGAACGTATTTCGGCACGTAGGGCCATTTAGTAGTAGTCCTTTAATTGCAATTACAAATTGAAACTTTAATCCTTTTCATAATATATTTATTATTCTGTCCAACTATCTGCCTGGTAAATATATTTAATATATAACGCCATTTAATTAATTCCAATTTTTGTCGTGCATTTCCTATTTTCTCACTGATTCATTTCACTTGCCTTCGTCCCACCGATTCTTTTAAACGATCCAACCTTTTATTATAAGAAAACTTTTCTTTTGCAACGCTCACTGCTAGTACATCTTTCAACGGTAAAACACGTGCTTGTTTTATGATTGAGATTTTTACCGTAACCCGTACATGTAGTGCTCAACGTACTTATTTCGTGACCGCAAAATCTGTTATCATCCTCACCAAGGATAAATATACATACACACACGAGTACACACGTTATCATTCGATACCTACATTTATTCTAATCATTGTATATTTTAGCATCTTTACCTAATTATACTATTACAACATTACAACTGCTTATATTTTACTATCATCTTACGCTCTCGTTTATTATTTTATTATTTTATTTAATATATTTAAGTTTTAAGAATTTGTTTTTTTTAAATTAATAAATAAAATTTTAACGACAACCTTGTTGTTTTATTTCCGCTAATAATCTTATATATGCGAACCCTTAATGCTCATCACAAACTATTATTAATTACTTTTTTACTAACACTTTTTCTTATTCTAACTGCGAGATCTAGCCCGGAACTTAATCATTTCCACCTCCAATTCTTACTTACATACTTTTTAGTTAACGAATGTACATACCGCCGCCAATACTTAGTTAATAATTTTGGCGCGCCAAAACTAGAGGTATAATAATATTTAATAATGTTATAAATACTACATCCACGGAGTTAGCCGAATGTTTGTCCATCGATGTATTAAATTACATCAGGGGACTTGGAACATCCAAGGCCGTATGTCCACGTGTAGTCTGGAAAAGAAATTCCAATCTGTTCTGTAAGCAAAAAATCGTGATTACCGAAATGAATAAGACAAATTTATGAGCCGCTCTGTTAAAAAAAACCCGAGTCTTGGAAATTTCAAACGACGCGCCGATCAATTACTGAGAACAGCTCTTAAAAAATAATAGTAGAAACATCTAAACGATTATTGGAGAAGTACACGGAAGATCGGCACGTAAATATCCTATTTACTGATAAGATCATGTTTACAGGGAAAATTTCAGAAAAAAAAATGAGAGGGTTTATGTCCGGTCATCCAGTGAAGCATCCAAACTGGTGTCAAGAGTGGAAAGGGATCACGATTTAGTGGGGCATTTCCTGTCTTTGAAAGAACATCAAATCATGGCTAAAGTTTAAAAAGCCATTATGAAAATCGTCCTTAAGCCACTTAACTACACTTTTTGCAAAATCAAACATGGATTTTGCCCTTGCTAATACAGTCTAGACCACTCAGATTTGGCTGCAACAAAATTTACTCACTTTCATTAGCCTTTTGGCAGCTCGACTCTAAACCGCCTACATTACAACATTGGAGTCTATTTCAGAAGAGGCTGATATATGATAAAAATGCCCTAATATTTAGAGTTTGAAACAATCTGACGCATGAGTAGTGGCTGACTTTCTAATACACGAGAAGCGTGCCGCACTTGAGCCTGTGTGCAATCATTTAAATTATTAGTATTACTTTAATATTTTACATGTATAAGCAAATAAAACGTTAACGTTCGATTAAAAATATTTTATAATTTTCATTTTATCACAAAAAACGTTTGTAACCGTACCTATAACACTATATATATTTATATATAAGAGAAAATTAAGAGAAATATCTTTAGTAGCTATTAAACATTTCTTAATTCATTTATATCAAACATATTAAACTTTTGCTAGTAACAAACATTAGTTAGAAATTGTTTAAAAGCTCCTGAAGATGTTATAAATAAGTAGCGAAATATTGAGCGTTTGAACTAAGGAATTTTTTGTTGACATAACAGACAGAACACCCATTAAGACAATATTCTCCTGATTAAGTACTCGGTCGTAACACTATCGCCTTAGTTTATACATACATACATACATACATACATACATATATATATAGACGATCTTCAGCGTAACTCAGCGACAGACCAACTCCAGAAGATTACGAATGAGTTCTCGTTGAAACGTCGAGAGAAAGTACCATTTTCTCGGACACAACTCACACGCGTCTTAAAACCCACGAAAATACTTCAAAGTACGTCCGCGAAAACATCAAGTTTAACATAATTAAATATATTTATATCTGTGTGTATGATCTTCCGCGTGCTGTACCGCGTAGAAGGACTGTCCTTATAAGGACTCTTGATAGCGCTTCAATGAACTCTTCTTCATATCTTTGGAAATTAAAAATATGTATAATAATATTAACTTCCGAAGAAAGTGGAGTTCTTGTATATAATTATTAAATCCTCAATCAAGAGAGAACAAGGGTTATTTTTAATTTAAAAAAGAGATACTTTCGTTACAGGTTTTTGGCGGACTAGTTGTATATGTGATACAGTATTTATACTTTATACAAAAATTTTGTACGACTATATTTTACACGTTATCAGTTAATGTAGGTAATGGCAAAAAAATTTTAATTAATTTTCTTAGTAGGAGCTAGTAAATATTCTGAAGAAGGAACAAAATAAATAGTTTCTGAAACATCACGGGCCGATTTAGTTAAAAAAGCCGCTCCTTTTATTTCTCTTTTTTAAAATAGAAAATAAATAACACTTACTCGCTGTTAATAGAAAATAAATAAATTGAACAAATTAATAAAATTAGCTATATATATATATACCGTGAATATATTTTATAATGCAACATGCACATACATACACTAGTTGCTAGAGTAACGTAATAATGAAATGACAGCAGTGTATTTTAGCGTGTATTTTATTTTGCAACATAGGATGTGAAATACAGTAGTTGAACAAAATTTAAAAACTAATTTAACAAATTTTCAAAAATGTCACCATTGACGGGCAGACAGTATCCTAAGCGATTGTAGAATTCATTTATTGTATTTTGTATCTGCTCTGGAGTTATTTCTCTTGCAGCAACTCGTATTCTATTTTTTAATTGGTCAATATTGTTTAGAGGTTCTCCATGAAAAACTTTATTTCTGATACATGACCAAAGAAGGAAATCGT